>CAUYLG010038287.1:0-100674 GCA_963573385.1 Cacajao melanocephalus
TGTGTGGTGTGTGGTGTGTGTGGTGTGTGTGTGTGGTGTGTGTGTGTGGTGTGTGTTGTGTGTGTGTTGTGTGTGTGTGGTGTGTGTGTGATGTGTGTGTGGTGTGTGTGTGTGGTGTGTGTGGTGTGTGGTGTTTTTGTGGTGTGTGTGTGGTGTGTGTGTGGTGTGTGTGTGCTGTGTGTGTGGTGTGTGTGTGTGGTGTGTGGTGTATATGTGGTGTGTGTGTGGTGTGTGTGTGTGCGGTGTGTGTGGTGTGTGTGTGATGTGTGTGTGGTGTGTGGTGTGTGTGGTGTGTGGTATGTGTCTGGTGTATGTGTGGTGTGTGTGGTTTGTGTGTGGTGTGTGGTGTGTGTGTGTGTGTGTTGGCTATTGTGTCCCTAGAAGACCTCGCCCGTGGTATTAAACCCAGGGCTTTCGTTTGAGCTCCTGGGAACAAGACTTCCTCCCTTTCTTACTGGATGCGAATGAGGACACACCTGACCCATTGAGCTGCTGGCAGCCTCCCTGAGACCACATGGAGGAAGAAGAAGAGTGGGGTGAGCCCAGCGACATCGTCTAAGATCTTGAATCAGGCTGTGGAGTTGGGGGCTACTTCCTCCCGTGTCTGCTGTGCCCTCTGTGAAGAGAAAGCCCCCTGAACGGAGCACTCCTGGCTTCTCCCTGTCCTCGGGATTTCCTCTCCTGCTGGGATTAATCTGACTGGTCTGCTTGGGAAGAATGAACTGGGCCTTGTCACCAGGTCTGCCTCCTTCACACGGGGCACTATTTTCCTTTGCTCCTCCAGGAGAGGAATTTGTTCATGGACAGACCTAGTCTGGTCCAGTGTGGCTCGTGCAAGGAGGGAGAAGTCGAATTCTGGAGTTTGCAATTAGAAAGCGCACTTGCCTGCAAAAATAAGGCACATCGCTCAACCTGGTTATCATATCAATAGCAAAGGCCTTGTCTTTCTTAGTTCTTTGTATGATTTCTTCTTGTTTCGCCCTTTAGACAAGGAAAGGGTGATATTCATTGTGCCCCTCAGTGGCGCCATCACAGGCCATCCTTGCAGATACCTCTTGGCTGTTCAGTGACCTTGAGTTTCTTCCCTCTCCCTATTCTGTTTCTCATTTTCTCCATACTATTTTAAAATCTGAAGAATCTTACCTGATGTGATCATGAAATTGAAGTTCTGCTATCATGAAGATACAGGCGATGAGGCCAGAAATAATGCAGGTCACCTCATTTGGACCCTAAAACTGCCCTAGCCCAGCAGACCTTCAGATTATTACTATGAGCTGAAGAATTTGGATAAAAGGATAAAGAAACGAAAGCGAAATCACAATCTTAAGAGAGTATGTTGACAAACATTTATTGCCTGTATTAAGGATTATTGCTCACTGCAGGATTCTCTCACATGCGGTGGCCACAGGCGTGTGCTCCAGGACCCCTAGTCACCGCTGCAGGTTTTGTTCAAAATTTTGTACTGTTCAAACCAGGGGATAGCAAACACTGAGAAGAAGCAGTGGACTTGCTAAAACAAGAAACAAAAGCCACATTTTAAAAGATGCAAGGTGAGATTTAAAAGGAGAAGGAAGAGGGTATAAAACATGCAGATGGAGAAAAGGTCACCATCTCTGCACCCCTGCAATCCTATCTGACCACAAACAGAAGGACATTTTCTGGAATGATCGCAGCAATGTTACTATCAAGTGGCTGAAATAAAAATAAATATCAAACCAGATATCTAGAAAGTGTCTGTGCAGCCCATATTCACCACGAATACTGTTGATTCTTTTTTCCCTCTTCATTTGTACTCATTTTTTTTAACTTCACTTCTTCCCTTACTTGACCTCTCTTGGCTCCATTTATTCATCCACCCATTCTTCCAATCATCTGTTTATTCCTCCATTCATCTACCCATATGTCCATGCATCCATTTGTCCACCCATTTAGCCTTCTATCCATCCACCCATGCATCCATTTACCCATCTGTCCACCCATCAACCCATCCATCCTTCCATTCATGCCTCATCCAACTCCATTCATTGTTCCGTTTCTTCCTCCTTCTATCCACCCATCCCTCTTTACTTCCTGACTTTGCTTCCTCTCACTCAGTGCATCTACCTTTGCTTCATTTCTTTATCCGTCTGTCCATCGCATCACCTCTCTCCTTCACTTATCTCTATTTCCCCCAAATTTCTCTTTTCTTTTCGCTTCTTTCTCCCATAATAAAAAATATACTTTAAACAGATTTTGCCCGTTATTAATTATAATTCCTTAGTGTAATTTTGTTTTCCTGCTCTTCATTTGAAAGGCTGGGGTGGGGGTGCTAGGCTTTAGTGTTTACTTTTAACATAAAGTTCAGAATACCCACTCCACTAATTCAATCTCTCAAGTCAAAAATTGTCTTTCATTTTACTTTACTGTTATCTTCAATTATTCTTTTTGCAGATTTCATCATCTTCACCAGGAAAAAAACAAAGAGCCTAGGTTGTTAGATCTTGAAGAATTATACATGTAGAAAGCACAGAGGGAGCCCAGGGCGGGACTCATTTCTGTCTTGAGAACGCCCAGGCCATTCTAACTAGGATGACCATATAATTTGTCAACCAAACGGGGATGCGTTTGTAAACAAGAGGGGGTGCTATCAGTGACTGCACTGAGAAGTCAGGCATGGATCAGGGTCATGTCAGGCAGAGTGGGACATCTAGGCATCCTTGTTTTCATTTGTTTGGGTAAAGTCTTTCCTCATCCTCTCCTACTGGATGAACAAGGGTGGATGAAACGAGAGAGGCAGGAGCCCACACCTGCGTGGCCTTGTCGTGCTGGCGCTCAGGTATTCAGCCAGAGCACCTGCCAGGTCCCGCCCATCGGCTGCTCATCTGTTAATAATTGTCTGCTTCCTTCACCCAGGGTGTACCCCTGCAGCTTGGCCACCTCAGCTCCAATCTCTGGACCTCTTCAGCCTCCTCACAGTCCCTCCAGCAACAAAGGAGGAGCACCCTGGCCATCTCCCCCTTCGCTTTTCCTCTCTGAGAAAGGAGGTGCTAGCCCTGCATTGTTTTCAAGCAGGAGTTAATTGGGATTTTGAATAAATCCCAATTAACTCTTCCTAAAGCCACAGGAAAAGCCTCACTGAAAAAGACTCCCGTCTAAGTCAAAGTGCTTTTACCCAGTACCTTGTAAAGCTCCCCTTCCTGGGGGACACAGTTTGTTGTCTCTGGCTTTTGGCAGGTGATCCGCTGCATTTCCACATTCAGGTGATACTCCAGGTGGTCAGTGACCTGTGAGTGGCAGGCGGTGGGGAGGCACAGCATGACTCCTTCTCCCCTATCTGTGGTTTCTGTGCGTGGGAGCTCCGTTATCCTCCAAATCCAAGGGCAAGGACCTGGTCCTGGGAGGATTAGTGGGCTCCTCTCTCCCGTTTCTTTTCGACTCGTGATTGTTTTTGTCATTCAAAGAGAATTCACCAGAAACTATCAGAAACACAATCTTTTCCCATGGGCAAATCCACCCCTAGGATAAAGTGACGCTAGTGGTTCTGGACAGGGGTCTGTAAACTCTTCCTGTAAAGGGCTGCGTGGTGAATATTTTAGGTTTTGTTGGCCCTGCGGTCTCTGTTGCAACTACTCAATTCAGCGTGAGCATGGCAGACAAGCCATGACGCAAGCGCATGGCTGGGTCACAAGAACATGACTTACAAAAGTGGGCAGCAGGCACACTTGGTCTTTGGGATGTAATGTGCTAAGGACTGCTGGTCCTGGGTTTCATTTAAGTGCCTTAACTTCATTCCCCCTAGTGAATTTATGCTTCTGTTAAAATGCTCACTTCTAACCTAGCAAGGCTGAATTTCCCTTGAGTGAGACTTTTCCTGACACCCGCGGTCACCCGATGTAGGCATATCGAGCCTGGGGAAAGGCGGGAAGTCATACACTCACCCGCTTCTGGATTTTCAGGACTCGGAAGATCCTGAAGTGGTACTTGTTGTCACTTTCCTTGTTGTACTGGTCGGTGATCCACTGCAAGCTGTCCTTTGCATAGTTCTCTACTGCGGTCACTTCGTGGACACTTAGAAAGGTTTTCTTCGTTGCTTGGTAGGTGAGGGCCATCAGAGTCAACAGAATGGCCAGCCGGAGCCGCAGGGACTGCCAGACCTCGGCCATCATCCCGCAGCTGCAAAGGAACAGGAAGAGTCCTCTCGGCAGCCCCAGGGACCAGTCGAAACACACTGACCCTCCCTGCCCTGGCAGGATTTAAGAGCAGCTGGTGGTGGACACCCACAGCTCTCCTCCCTCCTCTTCCTTCCTCAGCAGCTAAACTCGAGAGGAGAGCAGCAAGAGACAGCACGATGGTTTTTCATAAGTTCACATCACACACACACACATGCTCACACAGCGCGATGGTTTTTGCATAAGTTCATGTCACACACACACATGCTAACACACACGTTTTCTCTTTGGGGGCTGCTCCCTCACCAGCACACAGGCTCCGTGGACTCAGCATTGTCTTGGAGGAAACCAGGCCAGAGCCCCTGGGAGTCCTGAGGGATGGTAACTGCTCGAGACACAGGGAGACTGGATGCCAGGACTGGAGCATGTGCAAGTGGGCAGTGAGGGACGGGCACTGTCGGGAGGGGCTGCCTGTGCTGGAAGCCGCTCTACCCTAGCCCGGCTCCTGGAGATGAGTTCTGGAAGATCCCCTCCCTTAGAGGACAAAGGAGCAGGTCACCCTGCAGAACAGTGTGAAGTGAGAGGGAGTCAACTCTGACCCAGTAATTCCCCAGTGCTGCCAAGTCCTGGAGTGGCCTCGGCTGGGCTCGGACGTTTTGGAGGAGAGGGCAGTGCGGAGAAAGCTTCAGGTGTGAGACACAGGGAGCTATCTGGCTGGACATTCAGATCTCCTAAGGGTCCCATCCTGGGGACTGATGGGAGTGTCCAGGCTTGGTGGCCACGTAGAGAAGCAAGAAGCCACCAGGGGTGGAGGCTGGCACTCATATCCCACGGCACACAGACTGCAGGGGTCGGCTTGGTGCGGTTATGTTTGACTCCTAGGAGGCCTGAAATGATGTCATTTGGGAAGATGTGATATAAAAATTGGCAGTGATGGCTCCTGTGTGGGAACCCAGGGAGGAGCCCTGCCCACACCCAAGGCCTGTTTCAAGTCCCCCTCATGTGCCTCCAGGGGAGGCCAGGAACCAGGAAGCCAGGGCCTCTTTCCCGACACTCCTGCACAGCCTTCCCTCACAGACACACTTACTGCATAGTCACACTCACACCCGAACACACAGACACACAACACATACACATACCTACACACACACATACCTACACACACACAGTCACACTCACACACAGAAACACAGACACACAACACAGACACACGCACCTACACATACACAAACACACTCACACTGAAACACATACACTATACCTACATGTACACAACCACACTCACACTGAAACAGACACACTACACACACACCTACATGTACACAACCACATTCACACTGAAACACACAGACACACACACACAGACACATGCATCTACACATACACAACCATGCTCACACTGAAACAGACACACACACAGACACACCCACCTACACATACACAACCACGCTCATTCACACTGAAACACACACAGTACACACACACCTACATGTACACAACCACACTCACACTGAAACACAAAGACACACAACACACACACACCTACACATACACAACTATGTTCAGACTGAAACACAAAGACACACAACACACACACACCTACACATACACAACCATGCTCACACTGAAACACACAAACACCCTACACATGCACCTACACATACACAACCACACTCACACTGAAACACACAGACACACACACCTACACATACACAACCATGCTCACACTGAAACACAGACACAGTATACACACACCTACATGTACAAAACCACACTCACACTGAAACACACACACACAGACACATGCACCTACACATACACAATGATGTTCACACTGAAACACAGAAATACAACACACACAGACACACACCTAAACACACAACCACGCTCATACTGAAACACACAGACATACTACACTCAAACCTACATGTACACAACCACACTCACATTGAAACACACAGACACACACAGACACACGCACCTACACACACACAACCATGCTCACACTGAAACACAGACATACACACACCTACATGTACACAACCACACTCACACTGAAACACAGACACATACACCTACACATATGCAACCACACTCACACTGAAACACAAAGACACACAACACACACAGACACACACCTACACATACACACTCACACCAAGACACAGACACACAACACAGACACACACCTACATGTACACACCCACACTCACACTGAAACACACACAGCACACACAGACACACACACGTACACACCCACACTCACACTGAAACAGACAGACAACACACATACAGACACATAAACATGTACACACCCACACTCACAATGAAACACATACAGCACACACAGACACACACACCTACATGTACACACCCACACTCACACTGAAACAGACACACAACACACACACAGACACATACCTACACATGCACACCCACACTCACACTAAAACACACACACAGCACAGACACACACACCTACATGTGCACACCCACACTCACACTGAAACAGACACACACACACAGACACATACCTACACATACCCACACTCACACTAAAACACACAGACACATACACACACCCACATGTACATACCCACACTGACACTGAAACACACAGACACAGTACACACAGACACATACACACCTGCACACACAGACACATACACACTCCCAAAACATATGGAGCTCAGGGTTCACTCCTTGGAGTGCAGGTGTGCTCCACGCCCTCTGGATGGGCGGTCTGGCATCACTGCAGTGTGAACACTGTGGAAGGGCCGTGTCTCCACCTCCTGACTGTGCTTCCAGGATGGCCTCAATTTGTCTGGTGGCACAAAGCAAAGTGGAAGAAGGTGAGAAACTGAACATCAGTTGAGCCTAGCGTGAGTTCTGTTTGGCCTCTGCCCTGAGCTCCCTGAGTGGCTGTAAGTGGGATATCAATGCTCTTTTCAATGGCTTCCTCATATAATTAAGAGCCTATGGCAGAGACTGCCCATTTTATTCTCCTCAGTAACAGAACTGCATTTTTGTTTGGGAATGTGACTGCCTGCAATAAAGACTGCATTTCCCAGCCTTCCTTGCAGTGGGAGTGGTCTTATGACCAAGATCTAAGTGAAATTGTTATTTGAGACAGAGGAATTTACTCTGTAAACTGCTGACTCAGTTGCCAGGAGTCATTTTTGCCTTATCTGCCACTGGGAGTCAGGACATGATGGCTGGAGCCTCAGCAGCTCTATTGGAACATGAAGTAATTTGGAGGATGGAAGCCAGCTCTGAGGATGGGAGAGAAAAAGATGAAAGGATTTGGGTGCCTTGTGTTCTTGCCACTTTTTGGAGTTACGATGCCAGTCTTATATTGCCACCCCAATTCTTTTATAGAAAAGTTTATTTTCTTGTTTATATAAATAAGTGTATATTTTCAACTATTGTGTGTTTAAGCCACCATGGTTTTGGTCTCTCATTCTCATGGCTGGCCACATACTACTAATTGAAGCAGAACCTGACTCATAGTAAGTGCTTAATATGTAGCAGGATTATTGTGAACTTGTCTGAACAGTATTTATGAAGTTTTGTTCTTTACTGTCGGATTTAGGTTGTTCAGGCATAGACATGCTTATTACATGTCTCTTGCAGACTGGCTGTAACACTAGGAATAGTATATGTAAGCACCTAGCACATGGTGGGGCAGGGTGGTGGGGCTCACGGAGAATCCCTCCTCTCAGTGTCTGACCGTGGATCCCCTCCCGTGTGCGCTTTGCAGCTGTGCAGAACTAGCAATGTTCACCTCGAAGCTCACTGGGCAGACACACACCTAAAGCATGCCGTGCCAGCTCCCTCAGGCCCCAGGTAGCCAGGTAAGAGGGCAGCCCCAAAGAAGCTGGGCCAGGAGCCGCAGGCGGTCGGTCCTTCACGGGAATGCGCTGGCAGCATTTCCTCTTGGCTGATCTCGCCGGTGGCCCGTGGGTTCTCTTCCTGTCGCCCGCATTCCTCCTGGCCCTGCATGAGGAGGTGAGCAGTGTGCAGAATGCCACATCGTCCATGCCTTCTTGATCTTGCCTTTTTTCTCCTCCGCTTTTTCTTCTTGTTATTCCCTCCTCACTTCCCTGCAGGCTGGAATACAAGCTCTTCTCCAAGCTCAAACCTTAACCTCTTCCTCTGTGTTCATAATTCTTTCTTTTTTTTTTTTTTTTTTTTTAGACGGAGTTTTGCTCTTGTTACCCAGGCTGTAGTGCAATGGCGTGATCTCGGCTCACCGCAACCTGCACTTCCTGGGTTCAAGCAATTCTCCTGCCTCAGCCTCCCGAGTAGCTGGGACTACAGACGTGCGCCACCATGCCCGCTAATTTTTGTATTTTTTAGTAGAGATGAGGTTTCACCATGTTGACCAGGATGGTCTCGATCTCTTGACCTCGTGATCCACCCACCTCGGCCTCCCAAAGTGCTGGGATTATAGGCATGAGCTACCGTGCCCAGCCCTGTGTTCATAATTCTTAACGTCAGCAGGTATGAGAATCCCCTCTGAGAAGCTGAAGGAAGCTGTGGCCCACTCCCCAGAAAACGGAGAATGTGCCCCTTATGGGGAATGTCATCGTGGTGTGGCTTTGTCCTCACCTCCCAGTGCTCCTTTGCTTGGACTCAGCCATGCTATTTGTCCCCTGTGACTTTCAAGTGACTCCCAGACAACATACACAGTCTCAATTCAGTTACCAATATGTCGTTTTTTGGAGACAGTCAAAACTTTGAATGTGCTTTAAACCTGCGCTTCTCCCTCCTGGAGGCTTGCATTTGGGAAGGAGGGCTTGCTTCTTTCTCTTGTCCCCTATGCACCACATCTTTTCTGCATCTTCCATCGCACCAGCCTTGGTTTTTAGGGCCCCTCTCTGTCAGAACAAGCAGAGGAGGAAGAGGTAGAGAACTGGAAAGTTCCTACTTGACTACAGCTGCTGTGCTCCCCAGCCTTGGCAGAGTTTTAAAGCTGGTTGTTCTGGGGCCCCTTCCTGCCTCTGCCCAGCCTTCATTGCTAGCAGTCCCTCCCCTGCAGCTCCCCTGGCAACTATGCTCATTTCCTGTGGCTGCTGCAACTGGTTACTAGCAACAGTGGTTTAAAGCAACATCCTTTTATTATCTCGCAATTCTGGAGGCTAGCAGCCCTGCAGTCAACGTGTTGGCAGGGTCGCATTCCCTAGGGGAGAATCTGTTTTTCCAGCTGCCAGCGTTGCTTGGCTTATGGCCCCTTCCTCCATCATCAAAGCCAGTATGGAATCTCTTCGGTCTCCCTGACTCTCTGGCCTCTGGTTCTCCCAGCATGTCTTCATCTCCCTCTTCTAAGGACCCTTGTGATTAATTACATGGGGCCCCTTCAGATAATCTCACCATCTTAAGATCCTTCACTTAATCACATCTGCAAAGTCACTTTTGCCCACAAAGTAACAAGTTCACAGGTTCTGGGGTTAGGATATGCCCATCTCCGGTGGGGTGTTATTCTGCCTGTCACGGCAGCACAGACACGCTCCCTTCTGGTTGCCGATGGCTCCTGCTTCGCCCAGGACTGCTCTGGTCCTTTTGGCTGAAATATGTGGACCCCTCTTGACATCTTTACCACGTCAGTTTCTTCTCTGCTCTGGACCATCTCAGCACAGCTGCTCCTCGGCTGGCCAGCCAGAGAAGCAGGAAGTCAGCCAGCACTAGCTTGGGCGAGGGTCAGGTAGATCACCTCCCTCAGAACTTCCTCTGCTCCCAACTCCTGAACATTTCATTCTCTCAACATGGGTGAGCAATTCAGGTGGCTTCTCTACTCCGCATGAAACATTTTATGTTCTTCTCTGGCACCTGATTTTGAAACTTGTCCTAATAAAAAATTCCATTTAACATTCCGTAACATTTACATAAAACGTTGCATATGACTTTAGGGAGGTTACAGGCCCCTGAATCGAATCCCTTGGCCTGGGCCATATATATATTTTTAAATCATTAAAGACTAGTCAAGTGAAGCAGTGGGAGTGGAAAAAGAACACAGCAATCTATAATCGGTTGTGATCAATTAGTTGTAAATATCATTGTACTTGCACCAGCCTTGATGTTATTTTAAGAATCCCTTTTCTACAGTCTCAGAAACTGTAGAGTTTCTAAGAGTTTGGCCACATTCAATGCTCCTATAGAGGTGACTCCATATAGTTAACTTCATTCCAAGTTCCCTTTTTGAAGTGTGATTCTGTATTGCCACCTGATGGCTGCAAATTCCTTTGAAAGTCCCACTGTACACGGAATCTCCTTGAGCCCAAGAAGGGCTCATTGTCTTTGATCCCTCCCACTGCCTCTCTGGGGTACTTTATTCTGCCTCTTGGGAGCCCCAGAGTCAGCCACCAAGTCCTCCAGTCATCTCAGTTCCATGCCCCATCCCGTATGGCTTCTGCACGGTAACATGGATCCGTGGGTCTGTGGATTAATTGCTAGGAGACATCCATCCACAGATGCAATATTGTAGCACGTTTATCTTACAAAATACTGTTCTGATTTTCCACATCCTACCGAGAGTTTGTTAAGATGCTAAAATTAAAAATGGAATGAACTGTCATTTCCAGCCATCAGAAAGACTTCCTCTCAGCCGGGGACAGAATACTCAGAGTGCAGTTTGTGTATATTTGCCAAAAGTTCCTGCAGCCTCAGGCATGGAGTTGCTCTGCTGGAAGATGCTATCTGGTCACCAAACTGTCATCTCACATAGAGGAACATGCTGAGGGACTCTCAGGTTTCCAAAATTTTCCATGCACTCTTCAACTCCAGTGGCTTTGTGAGTTTTCTGGTTGCAATCAATGAATGCTCCTGCCCTGCTAAAGCTTCTGTACTGTTCCCCATAGCGCAGGTGGATGCATCTCCTTGCATGTTGATTCTCGCTTGCTGCTGTTCCCTCAGCCTTCATATCTCATGAAAACTATTCTCTCGGCAAAGTTGAACGAATGCAGTGCCCTGGACTCAGAGAGGATTGAGTGGCAATGAATCAGGAGGGTGCCGGCCTCCCAGGAGAACAAGCAGATATCAATGAATTACGGTGAGGATGAAAGAGGCACGTTTATCAGTACTGTCCCCAGGAAGAAAGGACTCTGGACTATTGAAGGTGGCCCCAGTTTTCTTTGGGACTTTGGTTAAGATGGGTTTTGTTTTGTGGGTCTGGGGCCGGAGGAGTTGGAATTGCTGGGCCTCAGAGGAGAGGCCGAGCTCTTAGCCAGAGACTCCTCTTCCTCACCTTCCCTACAGCATGTGGCCTCTTTTCTCCATCAAAGTGGGGTCAACATTTAAGAGGTGTAGGTTTACAGAAGTCCGAGACCATGAGCCTCCTGGGGCCGCCAGATTCTCTCCTACGAGGTGAGCAGTGTCGTGCCGTAGCTTGGTCTTGGCACTCTTGCCCTTTCCTTCCTTTTGGCAACAGCTGCTCATATTCCTGGACTCTGCTGAAGAGCCATCTCTTCCAGGAAGCGCCTTCTGATTGTCTGGCCCGTCCTCTGCCCAGGCTAACACGGATGCCACTCCTCTCCAGACACACTTCCATCAAAACAGGCAAGCGGTCCTCCTTCCGCTGCTCTTGGGCTCTGCCTCTGAAACCTCACTTTAAATCCTTTGGGACTACAAAGTCAGAGTGTCTCAACTCACAGCTGGCTCCACCATGGACCAACTGGGTGGCTGTGGGCAAGTTACTTACACTCAGTGTGCCTCAGTCTTCTCATCGGTAAAATGGGTATAAAATAGTTCCCATTCATGCTAATGAAATGAGATAATCCAGGCAGAGAGCTTATGATGGTTTTCAAAAAATGTTGTACAATTATTTTTGTGGTTGTTATTATCATTGTTATTTACTGTATTTCTGACAAGTAGTACAGTTCTTGATGTTGAATGAATCGCTGACGATGTTCACACACACAACACACACACACACGCCCAAGTGCCCAAGAGTTAAACTTGCATTTTCTCCTCTGATTCATTCTTTGTGCCCAGTCAGTCACAAGGTCTCACTGGGTCATTCTTAGGAACACCTGTCAAAAGCACTGGCATGGAAGCACACGGCGCAGGATTTAGTTTTCTTCACAGCTATACCTCCAGGGCCTGACACAAAGTCATTGCACAAAAACGTGGTGGATGAGTGAAAGCATCAACACATGAACGACTGAATGAATAAAACCCTTTTCCCATAGACTGCATTCCCTCAGCTGCCTTCCAGCCCACTCTTCATGACTCCACGCAGACTCAGGTAGGATCCTGCCCATTCCCACCCTGTCCACTCTGGCCTCCCCTGCACAGCACAGCTCATTTTACCACCACTGCCGTGAGGTCTTCAACTGGTTCCCAGTGGCCTAGCAAATACGGAACAAACTCGCAATACAACTAGTGTGTTTATAGCATCACTTATGTTTATATTTCCCCAGCTTATACTTCTGCCAACATTAGATGAGCATGCCTTTTCCACAACCCCTGCTGGCCTCCCTAAGTCCCTTATAAGCAGCTAAAATGCATTTATACCATTCTGGGAACAAATATAATGAGATCCTGCTTCAGAGCTCAGAAGGCAAATGGCGGCTGCCTAACAGCTGAGCTCCCCAAATGCCCTCACCAGCAGGAAGTCCAGCTCCTTCTCCCCCTGTAGCCAGGATTCCCTTGCAGCCTCAGTACAACCCAGAGGGTCACAGGGTGGCTATCCTGCCTGTCAGAGCAGCATTCAGAAGTGTCCCTTGTATTTGTTGATCCCATCTGGAGTTTGTGTTGGTGGAAGGAATGCCCTGGGGGTTGAACTATTTATTTATTTATCTACTTATTTTGCACGTGGCTCTCTAGTTTTACCCACCCCATTTGTTGAATAGTCATCTTTCCCTTTTTAACTCATAAATTTTGTAATCATGGGATTGTCAATCAAGGACAATGGTGAGCTAAATCATTTTTGGATTTATTTGCCAAAGTAAGGACACACCTGGGAGACAGGTCTTTATGCCTTTGTCTGAAGATGATTTTCAGGGCTCCAAATTTAAAGGGGAAAGCGTAAGCCCACAGTGTTCACATAAACAAAAGGCATAAAAGAAAAATGTGGGGAATCTGCATTTTACATAACACAGACAAAATTGGGTAGAGGAACAATCAGATACATCTTATAAAAGGAAATTAAATTTTGAGACCCCAAATTGATTTAGCCAAAGGGAAAAGCCAAGTTGGGAACTGGGTCATGCAAACCTGCCTCCACCTTTTAGTTTCTAAGTAAGATGGCTGCAAAAGGAAAAGCTATTTGCCTCCCCCAGTTCTGCCCACAAGGAAATTCCTCATGAGACGTCAAAACTTCACCACAGCAATGCAAATCGATAGCGTATCTTTAAAAGTTTCGTCACCGTGGCCCGCCAGAGACAAACTTCATTGTCTTATTTTCAGAAATTGCCACAGCCACCCCAACCTTTGGCAACCACCAGTCTGATCAGTCGGGGGCGTCAACCTCAAGGCAAGATCCTCCGGTGGCAAAAAGAGTATGACTTCCTGAAGCATTTTTAGCAATAAATCATTTGTAATTAAGGTATATAGATTATTTTTGTACACGATTCTATTACACACTTAATAGACTACGATGTAGTGCAAACACAACTTTATATGCACTGGGAAACAAAAAAAATTATGTGACTCACTTTATATCAATATTCACTGTATTGTGGTGGCCTGAAATGAAATGCTCAACGTCTCCAAGGTATGCCTATGTAAGAAATTGCAAAACTAAAGCAGGAAAGGCGGAGAAGCAAACCTCTCTAACACCGAACTGGGAAGGAAGTAGTGATTTATTCGGCAGGGGGCTGCGGCGGGGAGGGGTGGGTGGCGGTGGGGGGGTCTGGATGCCCCAAACAGCCTCTGAACAAAGAAAATCCCTGCCATTATAAAGGCTTACAACTCTAGAAATTACATGTGAAAGGGTCTCGGTCCATGGAGTAGGCGTTGGGGATGCAGCTTAGATTGAGTTTTGATTCTGTTTAAGTAAAAACAATGCCTTCCGGAAAGATTCCTCCACACCATGCCTGCCATCTATAGGAGGGCAATTAAAGGTGGTGCGGGGTCTGCCAGCCTTTACTTCTCTTACTGAAATGCAATGTGGAAGTCAAGGGGGAGGTGGTCTTAGATGCTTAAACGTGATTAAGGGTCTTCGTCCTCAAACATATCTACAGCAATTGCACCGTTTTGCATTCTGACTGACTATGAATGAGAGAACCACTTTATCCACATCTGCACCAGCATTTGTTGTTATCACTATTTTTAATTTTAGCTGTGTGGTATCTCATCATGATTTTAATCAGCATTTGTCCAAGGACTAATGACATGGAGTCTATTTGCTAATAACTGGTGATATTTTCATATGTTTAATGGCTATTTGTTTATCTTTGGTAAAGTATTCATGTCTTTTGTCAATTTATTAATTGGTGTTTTTTTACTATTGAGTTTTTGGGGTTATTTTTTCTGTTTATAATTTTTTATGTATGTGGCTTGAAAATATCTTTTTTTTCAATTTGTAGCTTGTCTTTTCACTTAACAGTGTCTTTATTAGAGGAAAACTTTAAATTTTCCACTTGTATGTTTATTGCAGCACTGTTCACAATAACAAAGACTTGGAATCAACCCAAATGCCCATCAATGAGACTGGATAAAGAAAATGTAGCATATGTACACCATGGAATACTATGCAGCCACAAAAAAGGAGGAGTTGATGTCCTTTGCAGGGACATGGATGAAGCTGGAAACCATCATTCTCAGCAAACTGACCCAAGAACAGAAAACCAAACACTGCATGTTCTCACTCATAAGTGGGAGTTGAACAATGAGAACACACGGACACAGGCAAGGGAACATCACACACTAGGGCCTATCATGAGGTGGTGACCTAGGGGAGGGATAGCATTAGGAGAAATACCTAATGTAGATGATGGGTTGATGGGTGCAGCAAACCACCATGGCAGGTGCATACCTGTGTAATGAACTTGCACATTCTGCACGTGTACCCCAGAACTTAAAGTATAATAATCCAAAAAAAAAGAAAGAGAAAAAAACTAAATTTTCATAAAGTTCGTTTTTTTTTTTCAGGGATACATGCACAGGTTTCTTTTATAGATCAACTTGCATCATGAGGGTTTGTTGTAAAGATGATTTCATTGCCCAGGTATTAAGTCTAGTACCCATTAATTATTTTTCCCGATCCTCTTTCTCTTTCTACCCTCCACCTTCCAGTAGGCCCCAGTGTGGGTTGTTTTCCTCTATGTACCCATATGTTCTCATCATTTAGCTCCACTTATAAATGAGAACATGTCATATTTGGTTTTCTGTTTCTGCATTAATTGGCTAAGAATAATGGCCTCAAGCTTCATCCATGTCCCTACAAAGGATATAATCTTATTCTTTTTTGTGGCTGCATAGTATTGCATGGTATATGTGTACTGCATTTTCTTTATCCAGTCTATCATTGATAGGCATTTAGGTTGATTCCATTTTTGCTATTGTGAAGAGTGCTGCAATGATCACATGCACGCATGTATCTTTCTAACAGAACAACTTATATTCCTTTCGGTATATAGCCAGTAATGGGATTGCTAGGTCAAATGATATTTCGGTCTTTGGGACTTTGAGGAATCACCACACTGTCTTCCACAATGGTTTAACTAATTTATATTTCTACTAACAGTATATAACCATTCTTTTTTTCTCCACAACCTTGCCAGCAACTGTTATTTTTTTACTTTTTACTAATAGCCATTCTGATTGGTGTGAGATGGTATCTCTTTGCGGTTTTGATTTGCATTTCTCTAATGATCAGTGAGGTTGACCTTTTCTCAGATGCTTGTTGGCTGCATGTATGTCTTCTTTTGAAAAGTGTCTGTCCATGTTCTTTGCCCAGTGTTTAACAGGGTTGTTTGTTTCTTTCTTGTAAATTTGTTTAAGTTCCTTATAGATGCTGGATGTTAGACCGTTGTTAGATACATTGTTTACAATAATTTTCTCCATCATGTAGGTAGTCTGCTCACTCTGGTGATAATTTCTTTTGCTGTGCTGAAGCTCTTTAGTGTCATTACATCCCATTTGTCTATTTTTGCTTTTGTTGCAATTGCTTTTGGTGTCTTTGACATGAAATCTTTGCTCATGCCTATGTCCTGAATGGTATTGCCTAGGTTGTCTTCCGGGTTTTTATAATTTTGGGTTTTACATTGAAGTATTTAATTTATCTTGAGTTAAATTTTGTGTAAAGGGGTCCAGTTTCAATCTTCTGCATATGGCTAGCTGGTTATCTCAGCATCATTTATTGACTAGGAAAACCTTTCCCTATTGCTTGTTTATGTCAGTTTTTTCAAAGATCAGATAGTTGTAGTTGTGTGGCCTTATTTCTGGGTTCTCTATTCTGTTTCATTGGTCTGTGTGTCTGTTTTTGTACCATGCTGTTTTGGTTACAGTAGTCCTGTAGTATAGTTTGAAGTCAGGTAGCGTGATACTTCCAGCTTTGTTCTTTTTGCTTAGGATTGCCTTGGCTATTTGGCATCTTTTTTGGTTCTATATGAATATTAAAATAGTTTTCTTTAGTTCTATGAAGAATGGCAATGGTAGTTTAATAGGAATAGCACTGAATCTATACATTGCTTTGGGAAGTATGGCCATTTTAACAATATCGATTCTTCTTATCGATGAGCATGGAATATTTTTGCATTTGTTTGTGTCATCTCTGATTTCTTTGAGCAGTGTCTTGTAGTTCTTTTTGTAAAGATTTTCACTCCCCTAGTTGTCTGTATTCCTAGGTATTTTATTCTTTTTGTGGCAATTGTGAATGGGAGTACATTCCTGATTTGGCTCTTGGCTTGACTGTTGTTGGTGTATAGAAATGTTAGTAATTTTTGCACATTGATTTTGTATCCTGAGACATCATTTTTATGACTCCTTAACATAAAATGAGAGAGATATAGTTTTTCTACAAAAGGATCATGCTTTTGGTGTCATGTCTAAAAATTCTAATCTCATGCCATGAATATTTTGCTTTAAAACTATTATAGTTTTATCTATGATTCCTTTTTGAGTTAATTCTTGTATAATGCACATATGATGAAATTTAGTTTCAGATTCATTTTTATTGCATATGGATGCTCAATGGTTCTAGCACCATTTATTGCAAAGACTGTTCTTTATACATTGAATTGCCTCTACACCAATGCCAAATGTGAGTTGGATGCCAGCTGCTCTGTTTTTGACATTCTATGTTTTTTATTTGTTTGTTTAAGACAGAGTCCCGCTCTGTTGCCCAGGCTGGAGTGCAGTGGCATGATCTTGGCTCACTGCAACCTCTGCCTCCTGGGTTCAAGCAATTCTCCTGCCTCAGCCTCCTGAGTAGCTGGGATTACAGGTTCGTGACACCACTATTTTTGCACTTTTAGTAGAGACAGGGTTTCACCATGTTGGTCAGGCTGGTATTGAACTCTTTATCTCAGGCGATCTGCCTGCCTCAGCCTCCCAAAGTGCTGAGATTACAGGCGTGAGCCACCACACCCAGCCTATTCTATGTTTTGACTATTCTATTCTGTTCTTATATATGTGTCCATCACTTTATAAATACCACCATCTTCTAGTTCTATAGGATTTGGGGTAGACTATTGGGATCTTCATAACATGACACATATAATGACACATGTTTCCATATGCAAATAGGGAGTTATATGCATACAGCTGGGTGATATTTTTATTCATTTTGACAGTCTCTGTGTTTCAATTTAGATCGCTTACATTTAACGTAACGATTGTTATGTTTGGATTTTAGGTCTACTATAGAGAGGCCCATCAGCCTTAGTCTAGGTTCTTCAGGCATCAGAACCCTAGGAACAGCTCTAGCCAGCATCTCTGTCTTCTCCAGCATCCATGTTCCCTTCCAGCAAGGTTCCCTAAGACACTCACAAAGTATTTTGCCAGCTGCCAGGAAGAAAATTCCTATTACTTTTTCGCATGGTGAAATAACTGTGCTAATGCTTGATCCTGTTTCTGATTTATGGATCAGTGATTGATCCAAGGCATTTTGTTTATTTGTTTCCCTCCAGATCTACTTTTCAGAGCTCGCAAAATGATGAAACGTTCTAACCCCAGATGGCCACTCTGCTGTGTTTTGTGGGTTTCCGTGGTTCTCTGAGAATGATGGATCTCAAATGTGATATAATGACTGGACACCCAAGGAGAGATATTTTGAGACAGTTGAACTCTGTAAAAGTCTGGCTGGCAGAGACACAGCTTCCAGAGTGGCTAACATTAGCCCCTGGTGCCCTTAGGCAACACAAATGCTCTAGAAGAAGGCAGCAACCCTCAGGCCAGCTGGGAGACCAGAGGAGACCAAGCAGGTCAGCAGTGCGGATGTCGGGGAGGGAGTGTTCTTCCCTTCCGCTCCCTCCTCTACTGCCAGGTTGGGCACCAGTGGACAATGCCAGAGGACACATTATGGGGAGCAAGCTGCCTTCACATCATAGGCTTTCTCTTCTGTGATTCTGAATTTCCTTGAGCCCCTGAACTTTTGATTGTGGTAAAATATGTATAACATAAAATTTGCCATTCTAAGCATTTTTAAGTGTACAGTTCAGTGGTGTTAAGTACATTCATCCATGTGCAACCCTCACCTCCATCTATCTCTGGGACTCTTTTCATGTTGTAAAATTGAGACTCTACCCATTAAACCATAACACCTCATTCTCCTCTCCCCCAGCCCCTGGCAACCCCTAGTGTACTTTCTGTCTCTGTGAGTTTGATTAGTCTAGATATCTCATGTGTG
Organism: Cacajao melanocephalus; assembly: GCA_963573385.1. NCBI lineage: Eukaryota > Metazoa > Chordata > Mammalia > Primates > Pitheciidae > Cacajao > Cacajao melanocephalus. The sequence goes on from CAUYLG010038287.1 coordinate 18,940, forward strand.
GAATCATGTAGTGTTTGTCCTTTTGTTACTGGCTTATTTCACTTAGTATAACATCCTCAAGGTTCACACATGTTGTAACATGTGACAGGATTTTCTTTTTTATGTCTGAATACTATTCCATTGAATGGAAATGCTGCATTTTGTTTATTCACTCATTTCATCCGTGGGCACTTGGGCTGCTTCCGCCTCCCAGCTATTGTGGATAATGCTACTATGAACACGAGTGTGTGGATATATGTTCAATTTTGAGCCTCTGATTTTGTACCTTTGGTAATGAAGTAATCCCAAGGGAGGGTTGCAGAAGCTTCAGGGCAGGACCCCTGACCGGGCAGCTCTCTGCTCTGCCCAGGAGTCTCCAAAGGGTCCTCCAGGTACATGAAAAAAAAAAGTCATAGTGGAAATTAGAACAGGTTTTGAAATGAGAGAAAACTAATAATCAGCCTGGGAGGATGAAGCCGTGTGTACCTTCTGGCAGAGGAACGTCTGGCAGTGAGGAAAATGGACTCTTATAGACATTCCCCTTTCACCCTGCGGAGCCCCACTGACCACACACCCTGTGCTCTCTTGGGCCCAACTGGTGATGTGGGCTCCAGCCAAGGTCATGAATAGGCTTAGCAACTGCTTCTACTCTTCAGGAATTGGCTCACCAGAGGTCTCAGAGATTCCTTTGATCCTGGTGAGCCTTACCTGTGCTACATGAGGGCAAGTCAGGTGGGCTTGAGACCTCCACCGGGTCTTCTCAGGGCTGGGCTGCAGCTGGAGGAGGCTTCCCTGAAAAGGCATAGGCAGCACGTGGCAGGTATGCCTGTGGATCCAAGGTTATGGGACTCCCTGCTCTGCCTTGTTTGGACATAACAGGAGGGACTCTGTGGGGGAGTGGAGAGAGGCACTGGACAGAGGCGTTGCTCAACATCTCAGGGCCCCTGGTGGACAGGGCTGTGTGGTACCCACAGCTGAGAAGGGTGTCCCCCAGCAGCAGCTGCCACCACCCCTCCACCCATGCCACCCTGGCCTCCAGTGCGGACGCTGAGACAGCCATGTGGTGGAAGGTATCCCTGCTTGTGGTGCTCATTGTGCTGAGCAGCCATATCTTGACCATTCAAAAAGAATTCCTAGACATCAGTAAGGACCTAGATTATTTTGTGACATCAGTGGAGTTTGCTGTGGCTCAGTTCAATGAGGACAATACGGGAGAGTACACAAACAGCTTGCTGGAGGTCCAGCGCGCCCAGCCGAAGGTGAGTGACAGGCATTTTGTCTATTCTCAGAACTCTCTTCCCCGGCTGAATAGCCCAGAGTCAGTGGTGACGGCGGCAGGGATCTGGGTGATATGGGGGGGTCCCATGTCTGCACCACACTTCTGAGGACAGGGTTCAGGGACCCTTCCTCCTTCAGAGGGCACACAGCCTTCCTGATCGTTGCCCATTTCTTTGACCATCTGCCCCTTCCTTGGATTGCATCCCCATCTCTGGACCCTGGGAGGCTGCAGGAGCCCTGGGCACAGTGGGTTACGCCCAGCCACAGTGCCTTCATGCCAGCTGGGGAGGGGAGAATGCAAGGAGGGGCAGGGCGTGTGTGTGTTCTTGGTGTGTATGAGAGTATAAGTATGTGAGTGTGTTATTGATATATGTAAAAACATGGGCCAGGTGTGGTGGCTCATGTCTGTAATCCCAGCACTTTGGGAGGCCAAGGCAAGCAGATCACCTGAGATCAGGAGTTCGAGACCAGCCTGACCAACATGGTGAAACCCCATCTCTACTAAAAATACAAAAAATTAGCCGGACATGGTGGTGGGTGCCTGTAATCCCAGCTACTCGGGAGGCTGAGGCAGGATAATCGCCTGAACCAAGGAGGCAGAGGTTGTAGTGATCCGAGATTGAGTCATTGCACTCCAGTCTGGGCAACAAGAGCAAAACTTAATCTCAAAAAATAATAATTAATGTGCTGATGTGTATCAGGGAGTGAGTGTGAGTGTGTTGGTGTGTTGGGGCATAAGTGAGTGTGTTGGAGAGGGTTGGGCATGAGTGTGTGTTGGTGTGTGTCAGGCATGAGGGTGAATATGTTGGTGAGTTGGGCATGAGTGTGTGTTGGGCATGAGTGTGAGTGTTGTGTGTATAGAGGCATGAGTGTGAGTGTGTTATGTGTATAGAGGCAAGTGTGTATGAGTGTAAGTGTGTTGAGTATGAGTGAGTGTGTTAGTGTGTGTTGGGCATGAGTATGAGGAGTGTGTTTGTGTTGGGCATGAGTGTGAGTGTGTTGTGTGTATAGGGGCATGTGTGTATGAGCATAAATGTGTTGAGTATGAGTGTGAGTGTGTTGTGTGTATAGGGGCAAGTGTGTATGAGCGTGTGTTGAGTATGAGTGGGTGTGTTGGTGTGTGTTGGGCATGAGTGTGTGTTGTGTGTATAGGGGCATGCGTGTGTATTGTTAGTTTGTGTCAGGGATATCATCTCATCCCCCACATGGATTACTGAGCCCCTGACTGGGTCAGGTTTCTCGACAATTTCTAGGCCGTCCAGTGAGACCTGTGCCCTAGCCTGCCATGACTTCCCATCTGGATTGGTTTTCCATGTTTGGGTGCTTCCTGAGTTTCATGGACTTCTACGTACAAGAATGAGAATAACTTTTAATCACTTCTTATGGAAGCCCAAGAAGCATGCACAACAGCACGGTGCAGCTCTGCATTCACCGCAGTGAGCACTGGCAAGATACACAGTTACGAGCAGTCGGCACCCACATGAAGCAGAACAGTGCCGTTCCCGCAGAGCCCCCTCTGTGATCCCATCTGGAGTCTACCCCTGCAAGGAGTCCTGCCGACCTCCTTTCTAATCCCAGGCATCAGTCCTGCCCATTTTCCACTCTGTGTAAGAGGAACCATCCAGTGTGAGCCCTCTGTGTGTGGCTGAGACTCAGGTGTAAGGCGGAGGCGGGGTATTGTCGGGTGTGGCTGCGGCACGAGCAGGCTCACTGCTGTGGAGAATTTGATTGTGTGAGTGTGTCACACCCTATATGTTGATCACTCTGTCAATCTGGCTATCAGGTATTAGCCATTGGGAAGATGCCAGTGTGTATCTGAAGGGCACTTAGTGGACTCTCTTCTGTTGACTTCCAGAAAGATTGTACATGCCCTGTCTAGCCCTATTTGAATGACATGATGATGTCAGTCTTTTATCCACTTTCCTACTTGTTTCCCTGCCTCTTTTTTAATTCATGAAAAGAAAATACTTAGCAGCTGTTTGTATAATTTCTTCTTGACAGATGTGGACAATGATATTTTTAATAGACTTGGAGATGGGCTGCACAATTTGTAAAAAATACGATGAAGACATTGACAATTGCCCATTGCAAGAAGGCTCAGGAGAGGAAAAGGTTTGAGAATAAAATCAACCCCAAAGCATCATGAATCTCTCAAAAATGGAAAATAATGTCAAGGTAGGCCTTTGGGAGGAGGCTTAGAAAGGTCATCAGAGGTGATCCTGGGACGGAATGAGAGTCCCTGACCCCTCTCCCACCTGGGGTCAGGGCTCCCTCCGTGAAGGCAGAAGATGGGCATGTAAGCAGACAGAGTCTGGCCTCAATGCCGGGGAAAGCCTTCTGCTCACAGCCAGGCTGGCTGGACAGAGCAGGCACCTGCAGATTCCACATGGCCTCTGTCCCTGGATGAAGTCCTCACTTTGCTTCCCAGCCCTGTACCTTCCTGAGACCCTCGAGATCCAGGTAGATGGTGTTCTCCCTGTGGTCCTCATGCTTCTTTGCTTACGTTCTTGGGGATTGGAGGACTGTCTAGTTTCTTTCATCACCCAATCTATGCCTCTAGTTCTCGTGTGGTAAGGATGTGTCCCGGTCAGTCAGAGTTCTGACAGCATCTTCCCAGGACCCATACGTGATCCATGTGAGCTCAGAGCTTGAGGATGCCCTGAATCAGAGTAACAGGGGCAGCAGAGCTGATCTCACCCTTCCACTTGCAGTCTTGCTGTCAACTGCTGTGCTCAATTGGTGGGTGCCCAGAGGCACCGTCCCTTGGGAAGTCCTTTCTCTCCCCCAGAACACACAGGGTGGGAGCAGTTCATCTAGCATCGTATGTGCTAGGAGATTGTGAGTGGACAGGACGCTTCAGGGGTCAGGTGATGGCCCAACCAGGCATCCTTTCAGGAATTCCCAGGCTCAGGCTGGAGCATTTGGCCACCTCTGCCCCTTGTACTGGCAGAGGCTTGGGCATTTGAAGCTCGGTTCCTGGGTGACAGTTTTTGTTTTTCATTTTTCATTGTTTTTAATAGTTTTTAATACATCTTGACCCCCTGCTACATGCTAAATGCTCTCAATGTATTACATTTTTCTAACTTGTGTGTTGTAATTATTTTTTTCAGGTGCACTGCACTTTTGTCGTGGATGCCAGACCTTGGTTTTCCCAGTTCAACCTCCTGAACAGCCCCTGTAATGCAGAAACAGTTGGTGACAGAACCCCTGGTTTTCTGCAGCAGAAGTCTTGTCTTCCTCTAGAGTGTGGCAGTCTGTAGTTCTAGGCCTTTGCTGCACCAGCAGAATTAAAGGCATCTTAGCTCTTGCTGGGTCTGTAAACAGTTTTGCACTCTTTCCTATTATTCATTTGCCATGAATGTTGCTGGCACTGATAAGCAAGGGCGAATTTATTATCATCATTACCTTGGCTGCAGGTGCAGAGTGTTGAATAAACCAAACTCCCCAGTTGATTTGAGGCTGTTCATGTGGGAACCCCACTGGTTGGTTGGTGTGCTCATCCACCCATCCATCCATCCCTTCATTTATTCATCCATTCATTCATTCATTCATTCATTCACCTTTCCATTTCTCTATGACATCATCCATCTACTCAAAAAACATGCCGAAAATTTTGTTAACCACACATGACCCTTCTGTTTCTATCTCAGGGACAGACTCACAGTGGGTGGCTATTTTGCAGAGAGGCCAGGCCCAGGCCTAGGGGTCAGAGAAGGTCACTGAAGCTGACAGGAGGCTCTGCCCTCTGTGAACACTAAGGGCTGCATGAATGACAAGGATGTCCTCTTTAGCACTCAGATGATGGCTCAGAAGATGGCACCTCCAGTCCCCGTGTCCCCCATGCCCTGTTTGGTGCATATGTTCCCCAGCTGGGACTCAGCCGGGCCTTAGTAACTGTCAGCACCGTTCACTTCCCCTGGGAGGGGCACGGTGGTGACAGACACCCATCCTGATGAGCAGGTCTCTCCACTGGGGTCTTGGCAGAGGAGCAGCCTTGGAGGGGCAGAGAGATGAGGGTCTCGGGGAAGGGTTACATGGGTAGGCCAGAAAGGCAAGGCAATGCAAAGCCCTCTGGAGGAATCTTTCAGACCTGAAGTGTTGGGGAGTCTTTCCTCCTCCATCGTGGGTTTTTGGGGACTCTGATTTGAATATTTCTTGGTAAGCAGTCTGCCTTTTTCCTGGCTAGCTCATTCCCACGAATTTCCCGCAAGAGTTGATGGAACAGAATTTTCAGAAACAGCTCTGGGCAGCTCCATCTGTCATGGTAAAAAGATGGGACAGCTTTGGTCCTTTGACCAACCTGTGCACAGAATTTGTAACATCCCCTCACAATTTGAGAGGACATATTTATATTACGAAGGGTGTGTCTGTGTGGCCAGCAAGGCCAATCTATTGCTGGCCCTTGGCTTTGAGAGCACTCAGGCTGTGAGGGGTAGAGCCCTTGTTTGTGGACCTCATGCCTGCTGTTCTGGACGAGGGCGGTGGGTTCCGGTCCGCATTGCTCGCTAGTGGAAGCACCTTTACCTTCAATTCTCAGTTCACAAGGAAGGCCTGGTGTCCTGCTCTTTTTTCAATTTAAAGGTATACTTTGAGCTCAGATGCACTTAAGTGCACCAGGTGGCTTTCAGTGCTCATGCCACACTCTTTAGCATGCGGGCTCAGATGCTGGCTTATTGGAAAGTTTCCTTTGATGATTCTCACGAGCCTGTAGTTGAGCCCCTTGGTGAAAACAGGGGTGACCAATTCTGACTGCAGCCTCTCTTTCTGCTGCTTTTATGAAATTAGAAACATGGCCTTGGGGAACTAAAGGGCTCAGCTTTGCTTGATTATTGAAGTTACCACCGTTCTCTGTGGTGCCCACTCTTATCACAGCCTAAAAAACATAAAGTAACACATGCCAAGGCTACAAGGAAAACCAGCAATGCCGTCATCCTCACGGGAGAGTTTCAGGCGCCTCTCCTAAGAATTGACTGAACCCACCAAGGAAGACTCCGAAGAGGCTCAAAAAATGTAAGAGCTCACTAAACATATTTGATCTTTTGTTATGTAGAATATCATCCGACCACTGGAGAACATTCATTTTTTTGGGTGGATAGAACATTTATCCCAATTGAACATATTCTTAATGAATTTCAATCACATAGAATATGTTCTCGGTGAAATTTAGGTAGAAATTAAGGACAGAAATGTTTGAAAATTCAGCTCTGCACCTCTAAGTAACACATGAACTAAAGAAGTAATCCCAGTGCAGATTAGGCTGTACTTTTAAAACACCGGAGTTGAAACCTGAGTGGCAAACATGTAGGATGCTGCTGATGCCATGCCCTGAGGGTCGCCTCCAGATCTAGACATGCACACGCTAGAGAATGAGCAGGTCAGCAACTCCCCTTCGATCTCAAGAATCAAAGAATTGCGAATTGAACTGGGGGAGAAAGAGAGAAGAAAGTCATAGTGAAAAGGCATAGTTGAGTGAACGAGAAAGCAAACACAGACAGCAAGGATCAAGAAATCCAACAGCTAATTTTTTGAAGGTCTAATAAAATCTCTAACCCTGGGCAGGGGGGGGCTGGAATTGGAGAAGGCAATCGCAATCCACACCAGCCGTGAGGAGGGGCCTCAGGACAGGCCCTGCTGTGATACATTTTGATCAGACTGCTGGCAGAAATGGCAGAGATGAGCAAGAACTGGGAGCTGCAGCTTCTGTGTCAGGAGGACACACGGGGGCTCAGGCACACTTTGAGGGTGATCCATCTGCGGGGCCGCTGTGCTCCTCAGGCCCTCACCTGCCAGCCACTTTCAGGCCAGTCCTGCGTGGAAGTGCACCTGAGCCTCTGGGTCTCCTCCCACCGAGGAGCTGCAAGAAGGTGGTCATAACTGTGCCCACGGTTCTGGCCACATTCTCATCTATTCCTGTGTCAGCCCTAGTCCTGCCCTTACTGCCAGTCCCCAAGGCAGTGGCTTAAGCTCTGAGACATTTTTTGTGATCATCAATCTACATACCCTACAGGCAAGGTAGGGTCATTGCTCCAGCACGGGCACCCTTGTGCACATTAGTGCATCCAGACCTGGCACAGGCACCTCCATACCCTCCCAACCCGCTCATCCCCTGGCCCTGTTTACCTCCCAGAGGCTTCCCCAGAAGTCAGACACAGCTCAGGTCAGTTCCTCTGAGGACAGTGTGACACTGCGGCTGGGCACCGGCCGAGGGAACTACAAAGAGGCAGAGCTGGGTGAGAACACGAGTTGTCTAGTGCCCCCCAGGGCTTCGTCCCAGCTCCTGGCCCCTTCTCATCCTCATGGTTGCCTTCCACCCCCATCCTAGCAGGGCTCTGACCTTAGACTTGGCTTCTCTCTGGCCCCTGCTGAGAGCAAGTGTTACAAGGCCGCAGGGCAGGAGGGGGACCTGGCAAGCTGGCTAGCAGGTGCCAGAGAGGGTGGAGAGGATGACCCAGGCCCCAAAACGGGCCCCTCCCTCTGTAACCTCCCACAGCGCCCTGAGGTCATGGACTATACAGCCAGGTCACAGGCAGACACAGCTCTTCCCTCAGCTGCTCAGGACTCAGTGCCCATGATCATTCCTAAGCGTTCCCATCACTCTGCCAGTCGTGGGATGCAGCCCCATGAAGGCAAAGCAGGTGAGCCGGAGATGTCCACCCCGGTCGTGTCAGGGCTGGGCTGGGGCCAGAGGAGGTGGCCCTGAAATTGTGCAGGCATGTGTGTTGCATGCATGCCTGTGGGTCCAAGGCTATGTGACCTCCTGCTGGGCTTGTTTGGAGATGATGGGAGGAACACTGTGGGGGAGTGGAGAGAGGCACTGGACGGAGCAACAGTCAAAGGGAAGCTCAGCAGCTCAGGGCCCCTGTTGCGCAGTGCTGCGTGGGGTCAGAGCTGGGAAGGACGTCACAGGCGGCCGTGGTGACCTCCCCCTCCACCAAGCGCTCCCGGCCTCTGGTGCCAACACGCGAGACAGCCATGTGGTGGAAGGTGCCCCTGCTTGTGGGGTTCATCGTGCTAGGCACACATGTCTGCAGCTGCAAATTTGTAGACACTGATAAGAACTTGGATTATTTCGCCAGTGCTGTGGAGTATGCTGTGTTTCAGTTCAATGAGGACCAGGAGGATGAGTTTGCCTACAAGTTTCTGCGGGTCCACCGGAGCCAGCGCAAGGTGAGCGGCTGCTGTCTCTCCCCGTGAACGCTGAGTTCTCCGGTGCCAGACCAGGGCTGGGTGGATCCTTGGTCTGCAGGAAAGAGCAACCACTTTCTGAATTCTGAAAATATGCATATAATCATATAATTTAAATGTAAGGTATCATTAGGAGAGCTTCAGCTTTCTATTTTGCTTTCTTAATGAGGGTAGCCCCTGAAAACAGGACATGGGTGTGAGCGTGTTGGTTTGTGATTGGGCATGAGTGTATGTGTTGGTGTGTGTCAGGGCATAGATGTGAATGCGTAGTTGGTGTGTTGGGGCATGAGCCTGTGTGTATGTGTTGGTATGTTGGGACATGAGTGTGTGTGTGAGTGTGTAGTTGGTGTTTGTTGGGCATGAGCATGTGAGTGTGTTGGTGTCAGAGTGTGTGTGAGTGTGTTGGTGTCAGAGTGTGTGTGTGTGTTGGTGTGTGTTGGGCATGAGAGTGTGTGTTGGTGTGTTGGGCATGAGTATCAATGTGTTGAGGCATGAGTGTGTGAGTGTGTTGTGTGTTGGGACATGAATGTCTATGTGAGTGTGTATTGGTGTGTGCTGAAGCATAAATGAGTGTGTGGAGTTGAAATTTGGGACATGAATGCATGAATGTGTTGGTGTGTGTTGGGGCATAAGTGTGTGTGTGTTGTGTTGGCATAGGAGTGTGTGAGTGAGCGTGTTGGAGCATGAGTGTGTGTGAACGTGTTGTTGGTATGTGTTGAGACATGAGTGTGTGTGAGTGTGTTGGGGCATGAGTGTGTGTGTTGTGTGTTGGGGCATGACTGTATGTGTGTTGGTGTGTGTTGGGGCATGAGTGTGTGTGTGTTGTTGGTGTGTGTTGCGGCACGAGTGTATGTGTGTTGGTGTGTGTTGGGACATGAGTGTGTGTGAGTGTGTTGGGGCATGAGTGTGCGTGTTGTGTGTTGGGGCATGAGTGTATGTGTGTTGGTGTGTGTTGGGGCATGAGTGTATGTGTGTTGGTGTGTGTTGGGGCATGAGTGTGTGTGTTGTGTGTTGGGGCATGAGTGTATGTGTGTTGGTGTGTGTTGGGGCATGAGTGTGTGTGTGTTGTTGGTGTGTGTTGGGGCACGAGTGTATGTGTGTTGGTGTGTGTTGGGACATGAGTGTGTGTGAGTGTGTTGGGGCATGAGTGTGTGTGTTGTGTGTTGGGGCATGAGTGTATGTGTGTTGGTGTGTGTTGCGGCATGAGTGTGTGTTGTGTGTTGGGGCATGAGTGTATGTGTGTTGGTGTGTGTTGGGGCATGAGTGTATGTGTGTTGGTGTGTGTTGGGACATGAGTGTATGTGTGTTGGTGTGTGTTGGGGCATGAGTGTATGTGTGTTGGTGTGTGTTGGGGCATGAGTGTGTGTGAGTGTGTTGGGGCATGAGTGTGTGTGTTGTGTGTTGGGGCATGAGTGTATGTGTGTTGGTGTGTGTTGGGGCATGAGTGCATGTGTGTTGGTGTGTGTTGGGGCATGAGTGTGCTGATGTGTTGGAGCATCAGTGTGTGAGTGTGTAGGTCATGCATGTTGGGGCATGAGTGGGTATCACTGTCACTTGCATGGATTGCTATCCCCAAGGGATGTCTGCTTTCTAGACAACTTTCAGGAGAGATGTGAGTTCCAGCCTGGGAAGATTTCCTGATTGGATTGGATTTCTCTCTCTCTGGATGTTTCCTGAGTTTCATGAACTTGTATTTACAGAAATGACCATAACTTTTAATAACTTTTTGTAGCATCCTAATAAACACACAGAACAGCAAACTTAATATTACTTCAATTAATATTTGCAAAATAAACACTTTCATGCAGTCTTCACTCACATAAAGGACACAACATTGCGGCCCCCAGGAGTCCCCCCCCCAGGTTACTGCCTAGATCTATCTTCCACGGAATAGTGTCATTCTGTGTACGCGGCCTGCGCTGCCGTGTAGGATTCGATCATGTGATGGTCCACACCCTGGGTATTCATCACCCTGTCAATGTGACTGTCAGGTACTGGCCATCAGGAAGAGTACTGTAGGAAAGACTCTGCGTGCTTTTGGTGTAGCGAATGGATATCTTTTTTTGTAGAAAAATGGAGAACTAAGAGAACAATTTTTAAAAAGTAACTCGAAATAAGAAATAGGAGAAGAAAGATTGCACATGAAATGTATATCTTTATTTGCGTGAATAGTAACATTCACCTCTTCTGGCAACTTTTCTGTTTGATTCTCTTTGTTTTTCTCATTCCAAAATGAGTATTTCATAGAAGTGCCTAAAATTTCTTGTTGACAGACATGGACATTGATATATTTAATGGACTTGACGATGGGGCGTACCGTTTGTAAGAAACACGATGAAGACATTGACAATTGCCCATTGCAAGAAGGAACAGAAGAGAAAATGGTTTGAGAATAAAATCAACCCAAGTCATGAATCTCTCAGGAATGAAAAATGTCAAGGCGGGCCTTTGGGAGGAGGCTGAGGAAAGGCATCTAGGGTGACCCTGGGCAGAATGACAGTCCCTGACCCTCTCCCACCTGGAGTCAGGGCTCCTTCAGTGAAGGCAGAAGGCGGGAATTTGACAGAGCCTAGCCCTCAATGCCAGGGAGAGCCCTCTGCCCACAGCCCAGCTGACTGGACACAGGCACCTGCAGATTCCACAGGGCCTATGTCTCTGGAGGGAGTCCTCACTCTGGGTCCCAGCCCTGTACCTTCCTGAGACCCTCGAGATCCAGGCAGATGGTGTTCTCCCTGTGGTCCTCACTCCTCTTTGCTCATGTTCTTGGGGATTGGAGGACTGCCTAGCTTCTCTGATCACCCAACCTGTCCCTCTAGTTCCTGTGTGGTAAGGATGTGTCCTGGTCAGTCTGAGTTTTGACACCATCCTCCCAGAACCCAGGATCAGTGGGGCTGATCTCACCCTCCCACCTCCGGCCTCAGGGGCACCCTCCCGTTGGGGTGGGTTTGCTGCCGCTGTTCAGTTGGTTAGTGACTGGCAGGGCCATCCCTTTGGTAAGTCCATGGTCTCCCCCAGAACACACAGGGTGGGGGCACCTCATCCATCCTCATCTGCTCTGTGGAGGCCGTGAGTGGACAGGATGCTTCAGGGGTCAGGTGATGGTCCAACCAGGCATCCCTTCAGAAATCCCCAGGCTCATATGAGAGGATTTAACCACCTGCGCCCGTTGTCCTGCTGGAGACTTGGGCATTTCAAGCCCTGTTCCTGGGTGACTGTTTTTGCTTTTTATTTATTTACATCTGTAGTTTTTAATACATCTTGACCCCCAATTGCATGCTAGATTCTCTCAATGCTTACATTTTCTAATTTGTATGTTACAATTTTTTTTCAGGTGCGCTGCACTTTTATAGTAGATGTTCAATGGTGGCTTTCCCAGTTTACCCTCCTGAACAGCACCTGTGGGGAGAGAAGGTGATGACAGAGCCCATGGATTTTCGCAGCAGAAGCCCCCTCTTCCTCTAGAGTGTGGCAGTCTGTAGTCCTAGATCTGTGCAGCCCGGCAGAATTAAAGGCATTTCAGAGAACGTTCTGCATCCCTGAGAAGTTTTCACTCTCCTGTATTGTTTATAAGCCATTGATAAGCAATGGAGAATTTATTGTCATCATTATTACTTTGGTTGCAGATGCAGAGTGTTAAATCAAACTTTCTGATTGATTTGAGGCAGTTCCTATAGGGGTCCCACCACTTGGTTTGTGTGCTCATGCATCCATCCATCCATTCTTCTATTCCCTTCCTCCTTCTCTTCCTCCTCCCCTCCCTCTCTCCCTTCCTCCATCCCTCCCTTCCTCCTTCCTTTCCTCCCTCCTTTTCTCTCTTCTTTCCTTCCTTCCTTCCTGCCTTCCTTTCTTCTCCAGTTTCTCTGTGCTCTCATTCATCCACTCAAAATGAATGCAGCACATTTTGTTAGCCACATGTGTCCCCTCTGTTTCCATCTCAGGGACAGGCTCACCGTGAATGCCCCTTCAGCAGAGGGGCCAGGCCCAGACCCGGGGTCAGAGGAGGTCACTGAAGGTGACAGGAGGCTCTGCTCTCTGTGGACCCTGAGGGTTGCATGAAGCACAGCGATGTCTCTCCAGGGCTCAGACGTCTTCTCCAGGGCTTAGAAGATGGCAGCTCCAGTCCCCCTTCCCCACCTGCTCCTGATGCTTGTGTTACCCATCTGGGACCCAGCCAGGGCTTCATGGCCGCCAGCACCACTCACTGCCCCCAGGAGAAGCACTGTGGTGACAGACACCCATCTCTCTGCTGGGGTCTTGGTGGAGGAACAGCCTTGGAGGGGCAGAAAGATGAGGTGATGCTGTGGTGGGGGGCATGCGTTGGGCAAAGAGACAGTGCAGCAGTTTCTGGAGGAGTCTTGCAGAATGAAAGGGCTAGGGGCTCTTTCCGCCTCCATCCCTGGTTTTGTGGGTGATGTGAATATTTCTTGGTAAGAAGTCTGCCTTTTTTCTGGCTGGCTCATTACCACAGATTTGTCACTTATGGGACAGAATGTTCAGAAACAGCTTTGGGTGTCTCCATCGGTCATGGCAAAAAGATGGGACCGCTTTGGTCTTTGACCAGCCTGTGTGCAGGATTTGTGCGTAACATCCCTCCGCAATTTGATAGGGCATAGTTATATTACCAAGGAAGGGTGTGTCTGCCTGCTTAGCCAAACAAATCTACTGCTGGCCCTCGGCTTTGAGAGCGCTGAGGCTGGGACGGGTGGAGCTCCTGCTCTTGGACCCGCTGTTCTGACAAGCGCAGCCACACCCTCCCTGAGCTCTGGTCAGCACTGCTCGCCGATGGAAGCACCTTTACTTTGAATTCCAAGTTCACAAGAAAGGCCTGGCGTCCTGCTCTTTTTCAAATTTGCCAGTTGTTTTCTACCTTGATCCACACAAAATCCCACTGGTTTCATTTTACGTTTCTCTTAGGGACCAGGCATTACCCCTATCTGTGGTGCAAAAGAAAATTTGGGCCTAAATCAGAAATACGTGAAGCCTTCGGGTGGCTGGCACTTGGGGCCATGGCTGTGAAATGGTTCTCTAAGGTGCTCCAATACTTTAGAAATTGTGTTTACTGCAGTTGTGTATTTTGTCCATGGCCTGCGTTCTTTAGTTCCCGCTCTCTCAGAAATTAAAAACACGACCCTATTGCAGATTTCACGAGTTGGTGGTGTCCAGCCGTCGTGAGCTATGTAAGGAGCTTTGGTAGGTTGGTAAATTTTGTGCCTGCTGCTCTTGTTAGTTATATGATGAACTCAAATTAGTAGATTTTTGAATAATGTGTCAATATCCAAGATCATCGAGAATCCACAAGTCTGTCTTGTGTCCTGGAGAAATCGCTCTGGATTTGGCTCTGTCATTAGGTGGCCTGAATCAGTAGGAAGTAAAAATTTATTTGAATATTTTATCCAGTTATCAACCACCACCATATACTTCTCCAAAGTCTAAAACCTAGAAATACTGCTTTGGTTCAGTGAATGTGTGTGTATGAGTCAGCTGTTGACCCAGACGTGCTGCATAACAAACCACCCCTCCTGTAGCTAACCACAGTGAGCCTTCATTTTCAGGTCCGTAGGTCTACAGGCTGACTGCCCCTTGGCTGGTCCAGGAGGCTTGGCTTCCCTTCAAGGTGTCACAGCCTCACCAAGGGAGTCTGCTCTACACGCATCCTCGGACCCAGATCAGGTGATCCCAGACTCAGTGGGTCACTATGGTTAATCTTGACCAATAATACAAATAGTGCAAATCAAATCAATGAAACATCATCATCTCCTATCCCATAAAGAAAGGCTAGGCTGAAGGCAAAGATATGAAGAAGCAGGGATTGGCACAGGTCAATACTTCTCTAATCAAACTGGATTCCAAGTATCAGCAGCATTTCGATCACACGGGGAGATGGTTAGACATGCAGGATCTAGGCCTTGCCTCAGACCCACAAACTCCGCACCTGCATTTGAACAAGACTCCCAGGTGGTTCATGTGCACGTTAACATCAGAAAGTGCAGATCTACTACAGTGGTTTTCAAACTTGGCTGCAGATCGGAACCCCTGGGGAACTTTAAAAACAGCTGACTTCCTGGACCCTCTTCCAGAGATTCTGATTTGATCAATGAGGTGTGCCCTGGTGTTTCAAGACTCCTTCAGTATTTTTAACATGCAGCAGGATTTGAAAATCATGAATACATAATTAGTAAGTGACGAACATTTTGGCAATACATAATAAATCTAAATTTGCGTAAAGCTTTGCATCAATTTCTGATCTAGTCTTTTATGATACAGAAATACTTGTGTACCATCATGAAGATGTTGGAAAGGGATTGTTCGCTGCAATACTGTTTGTAACAGATGAAAATAAGAAACAACCGAAGAATCCACCTATGGGGAGAAAGTTTAAATACAGCACAATGCATTCGCACTCTGCAATGCTTTGCCCCCTGCCTGACAGATTCCTGCCCACATGTGTTTCCTGTACATTGCCCCTTCTCATGGAACTCATTGATCTTTGCAGCCTGGGAAGAGTGCTCGCCTCTCTGCCTTATCAGGATTTTTCTGGACACTGATTTGGGATTTTCACAGAAAAACAGAAGCTTTGAGAGCTCAACAGGTGCATGACCCCCTCCTCCCACTAAGGGCCAGGCCTGGACATCAGAGTGAGCCATGTGACCCTTACCCTGGTAGGACAGGGCAGGGGGGTACTGTTGGCCCAAGCCAAGGAAGTTCAGCAGCCAGGCATTCAGGAAACCAGAGTCAATGGCACAGGTGGGCAGAAGATGGCAGAGGGGCCCTGTATTAGTCAGAGTTCTTTTAGGGGGACAGAACTTATATATATATATATATATACATACATATATACACATAGCATAAGTTAATACTTAATCAATTCCTCTTTGTATAAAATTTATGTATAATAATTAACAATAAACTTATCTCTATATATGTACACATAATTTATATATAAAGGGGAGTTTATAAGTATTAACTTTCATGATCACAATGTCCCGCAATAGGCTATCTGCCAAGCTGAGGAGCAAAGGGAGCCAGTCCGAGTCCCAAAACTGAAAAACCTGGAGTCCGACGTTCGAGGGCAGGAAGCATCCAGCACAAGAGAAAGAGATAGGCTGAGAGCCCAGGCCTGTCTCTCCTTTTCACGTTTTTCTGCCTGCTTTATATTTGCTGGCAGTTGATTAGATTATGCCCACCAGATTAAGGGTAGATCTTCCTTCCCCAGCCCACGGATTCAAATGTCAGTCTCTTTTGGCAACACCCTCACAGACACACCCAGGATCAATACTTTGTGTCCTTCAATCCAATCAAGTTGACAGTATCAACCATCACAGGCCCCCCACTCTGAGGGCACAGCAGGAGGCATTTGCCTGCTCTCTGTGGGCCTGTGAGAGCTGCCTGGACCGAAGGCCGAGGCTGGCAAGTGGGAGGTGTCCTCACTGGGGCAGGACACAGGTGCTGGGTTACATCACAAAGCGTAACTTCCCTGCAGGGCGTGGAATCAGAAGGGCAAGGGAGACTGGAGACCAGGGCCCCCAGAGCCCCTTGACTGGGCCACAGGCATGAACTGAGCGTGCCAGAGACCCAGGAGAACACGGCTCGGGTCAGCACCCAACTCCACAGGGAGTGAGAGGGAGCTGCAGGCAGAGCAGGCTGAAAGTCCACCAAGAGCTGAGGCCACAAGGCCTCTGGGGCAGCCAGGGTTTACATGATCACATCATCCAGGACTGAGAAGCAGATAACAAGAGTGACGCCCACAGGGGTAGGCACAGACACTTCGGGGCCTACAGGGAGGAGAGTTCTCAGGATAAGAAGGGGAGGCTGGTAGAGAGACCCCTTAACTGGCAGTCCTAGGTGGGTTTCCTTGGAGAAAAAGAGGGCTAACCCCAAACAGTGACCCTAACGGCCCTGTCTCGAATCCAGCTGGGCTTACGCTAAGAGGAGGCAACGTGTGGCACGAAGGTTCTTGAACCCATAGCAGTGGCCACAACCACCCCATCGTGCCAGCAGCTCCAGCCCTGGACGGACAAGGAGACTCGGCTGTGCCTCTTGCCCGAAGGACCATGCCCAGATGCCGGTGGCTCTCCCTGCTTCTCCTCACCATTCCCCTGGCCCTGGTGGCCAGGAAAGACCCAAGCAAGGATGAGACGGGGGTGCTGAGGAAGTTACAACCCACCAACGCCTCACATGCCAACGTGAAGCAGTGTCTGTGGTTTGCTATGCAGGAATACAACAAAGAGAGCGAGGACAAGTACGTCTTCCTGGTGGTCAAGACACTGCAAGCCCAGCTGCAGGTAAAGGCGCTCTCTCCATATAGGTGGACATTTGCATATGGTGGCACAGTTGAAGCCAGACTGAAAGAGTGGGCATAGGAGAAAAATACCAGTATGCAAAAATCCTCAATATGTGACTGCTGGAGAGCGTAGACACTTGCATAGCGTCCATAAGGCAGCGAACACACAGAGTGCTTTCTACAAATGCTTGGGCTGTTGTTCTAAGGTCTTTGCATAGACTAACTCATTTAAATCCCAAACTGCCGATGAAACGTTCATTTATTTGCTAAGGTTGGGAGGCAAATGGAGCGCTAGCCATGAGAAAAGGTCTGATAAGGAAAGGTGAGCCCAGGTGAACCTGAACCCAACTAATAGACACTCCTTCATCTCCTGCTGTAATCCTTTAATGCCAGATGAAAACAGATTTAAATGGACATCATAAGTAGCCTTGATTGCATTAAATCACTAACAAATTCAGCAAATACTGATGTTCTGCTATAAACCGACTGCTGCTTCACTCACTAAAGACTCAGCAGAGAACAAGGCCGGTAAACTCACGCCTTCACGGCTCCTTACGGACAGTGTCTGAGCTGGTGGGAGGGTTTTGGGTGAGGAAACCCCAGAGGATGGAAGGTTTCACAGGAATCTGAGGGACTGGGGCCTAATATGGCTGAGGGGGCTGTCCGCTGGTCAGCCCTGTGTGAACCTGAGCGAATCAGGCCCAGGAGAGCTGATGGTTCTTCTTCTCCCACTCCTCACTGAGCATGCAGCATGCCCTGGGCTTGGGGACAGGAAATGGAATGAGAAGGTCTTGCCTTCAAGGAGGTGACAAACTGGGGAGGAGCCTTTACCCAAGTGTCCAGTTCCAGGAGGCTGCAGAGTCCTGACTGATCTTGGTGTGCACAGGACTCCAGGCAGTGAGCATCTCAGCCTTCTTCTAATGCTCTATCTGGAGTGGGGGAGAAAGGAAAGTGGAAAGGACACGAGTGAGAGTGATTTTTTTTTTTTTGCCAAAACATTAAAAGAAAACACAACTTTTTAAAATAAAATTGCACAATTGCTAACTGACAGGTCACAAATCGTCTGGAATACCTTATTGATGTAGAAATTGCCCGCAGCGATTGCAGAAAACCTTTAAGCAGTAATGAAATCTGTGCCATTCAAGAAAACTCCAAACTGAAGAAGGTAAGTGATGAACCACCTGTCTGTGACGGCCTAGGCAGTTCTGAGCCCCAGAGGAGAAAGCTCAGGTGCCCAGACCTTCTTTTGGAGGTCTGGGTAGCTCCCAATGTTTAGCTGCAGTTAGCCAACCCTGTGGCCTTTAAAGCAGAAGATGCAGGGCCACAGAATGTGGTGGAGACCTCTGAGCTTTTTTCTCATCCCTCATCCTGGAGAAAGGATGTTGTCAAGGGTACTCTTATCTCAAGGGCCCCATTGACTTCTGATCTTTTGATGCCAGCACACTGGACAACGCATAATCACCAAAAGTCTGTCCTCTTGGGTCCAGACCAGCCACCCACTATTGCTGGGCCCACCATCACTCATCCCTGTACAGGCACAAAAGGAAGTTCATTCATTCACTCTTCCACTCATAGAAACTTACTGAGCACCAGGTGCTATGTGCTTTGCACTGGGTCTATTCTGGGTGCTGGAGATTAAGCAATGACTAAGCCAGTCGGTGGCCCCAGCCTCCTGGATTTACAGTTGATTATTGCTGGGGTCAGCCCGGGTTTCCAGGAAGGTGGGGCAAACCCAAAGACTCCCCCCAAAAAAAATGACTTGGCTCAGGGGCTTTTGGCCTCAGGCCTGTATTTTTTATCTTGGAGTTGCAAAGAGCCCAGGCAGCTCATACACCAGGACTCGGTCCCAGACTGATGAAGGCCCCAAGCATTCTACAGGTTGGCCCAACAGCTGCATCACTGCCCCTGACTTTACACCGGTGGTTTTCCTGTGTGAACAGGCATCGCAATCACCTGGAGGTGTTGACAAACCCTGATGACTGGATTCCACCTGCAGAGTTCCCTATTCAGTGGGTCAGGAAATGAGGTCCAAGAATTTGCATTCTCAATGTGTTCTCGCGGGCTGGCTGCAGCTGCTGCCCTTGGGATGATTTTGAGAACCACTGCTTTATGCGTTGCCGTGGCACAGGAAACTGCAGATACTTGTATGAACCACACTGCCATTGTGTTTGATGAAAACTGCCTCTGTCTGCTCAGATGAAACGAACTCTGTCATTTTCAGCTCACAGTAGATGACCCATCAGGACAAACATTTCAGCAGCGAGCTTGTCCGAATGCCATCTGATCTTTTTTGTTTGTTTTATCTTTTACTGGTATTAGGAGTATGGTTGTTTTAAATTTATATTTTCTCCCGGGCTTTTAGGGATTGTGGGAAAGTTTTTGCTTTTGCCAGTTTGTAGAAAATATGAAAACGCATTAAAGAAAATTGTTCTCAAGGAGCCCATTTGTGTCTAAGATTTCCATGATGCCTCTCGGTTTTTAAGACACACATGTTTAAGCAGACGTTTGCCAATAACAACTTTCTCTTTTTCCATGCCTTTGAAATAATGCTGAAGAGTAACAATACTGGACAGTTTTTCTTGTTCCCAGCTTTACTGGAACTGTCTTCAGTATTTGTATACTCTTATTAAATATTACATCAAGTACCGATTTTAGAAGTTCTTCCAATTCTCTCTGTATCGAGAGTCTTTAAATTAAGATTGTTTTCTTCTACCAAATATTCTTTGAGTATCTACCAAGTACGTTGAATAATTTTTCCTCTTGGACCTAGTAGTATAATTAGTTAAAATAATAGATTCCCTAATAATGAGGTGCATTTACACATCTGGAATATGATGCACCTGTCTTTGCATATGTGTCTGGCAGTTTTATAACTTCATTTGATTGTAGTGGTCAGCTCTCATCTACATTGACCGTCTGTAGGTTTTTGAAAGAGGAGACGGGTACACAGGTAACCAACATACCGCGCTTGTTTGGTGAAACTTCATCATCGGTACATTTTCTGGACATCCGTACGGTACGAGACATTCCTTTTTCTTTTGGACTGGCCAGCTTTGTGGATGTACACATCTGTTTTCTCATTTCTTAAATGGCAAATTACTGGACCTCTTTAAGTGCCCGAGGGGCACATTTGTTCAAGATGGCCACTCCCTGGATGCAATTGTGAATGTTTATAGGCGCTTTGTAGTCCCCACCTTGTTGATGGCAGAATGGCCCTTCTTTTCACCACCCCTCCTTGTGGGAGCCAGTCTGCTGGGCTCAGGCTGCAGAAGAAGAATGTGAAGGATTCAGTCTGTGCTTGTTTAGAATATAGTAGGGTTCAATATGCCACTTTTTAATTTAGAAATTTTGCATTTATTTATCTATTTTGTTGAGATAGGGTCTTGCTCTGTTGCCCTCGGCGGAGTGCAGTGATGCCATTTTAGCTTACTGCAACCTCAAACTCTTGGGCTCAAGCAATCTTTTCACTTCCTTCTCTTAAGTAGCTGGAACTATAGGTACGTACCACCCTGCCTGGCTAATTTTTTTATTTTTAGTAGAGACAAGGTCTCACTATGTTGGTCAGGCTGGTCTCAAACTCCTGGCCTCAAGTGATCCTCCGGCCTTGGCCTCCCAAAGTGTTGGAATTACAGGCCTGAGCCACTGCTCTCGACAGCAATTTTGCTTTTGTATGTATTAACTGCTCTCAAACTCTTCTGATGTTAAGAATCTCTTGGAGAATGGGGTAAACATACACACATCTACACATATACACACATGCATGCATGTACATACTTGTATACACACATAAAAGTTCCATGCACTCATCCCAAATCTACGGAATCAGAATTTCCCACTTCAAACACCCACATACGTTAGTTATATGACTGAAAAAGTCTGGAAAGTCCTACATTAGGGACAGTAATGTTTTAATAAGCAATCGATTTTCATTTGCTAGTTTTTGTTCAGGATTTTTGCTATTTACTAGGTAAGTCTGGGTTATAATTTCTCAGTTACATCTGAGTTTCAGGATTCTGCTGGTCTGGTACCATGAGTCTGAGGGTTTTCATTATCTTCCGTGGTCTGCATCAGTCTAAAATCTGCAGATGCTTTTGGTTCCCCCAAATTTGATGTGATTTGCCTGTAAAATAATCTTGATGTGGTACTTTTTATTGAATATTTTCAATACCCAACAGGAACTAAACTTTCCTCTTTCTGATTCTGTCTGCCTCTTAACTCCTGGAAGTGTCCCAGTGGTTTCAGTCTACGTGAGACGGCCTTTGCGGTTTGTCCAGGACCACTATCTCTCTCTACCCATCTATCTACCCGTTCATCCATCCATTAATCCGTCACTCACACATAGGGTATTTTATTTGTCATTTCAATATTTTGATGTTTTGAAAGAAAAGCAGAATTCTTTAGAAGAAAAGATATGTTAGGCCCTAGCATTTTCTAAATTGCTCTTGACTTGTTATTAGAACAAAAAGGATTTTAAAA
The DNA here is from genome assembly GCA_963573385.1 of Cacajao melanocephalus. Taxonomy (NCBI): domain Eukaryota; kingdom Metazoa; phylum Chordata; class Mammalia; order Primates; family Pitheciidae; genus Cacajao; species Cacajao melanocephalus. The sequence goes on from CAUYLG010038287.1 coordinate 40,139, forward strand.
AGATTTTTATTTTAGGTTCAGGAGTACACATGCAGGTTTGTTTTATAAGTAAATTCATGTCACAGGGGTTTGGTGTACAGATTGTTTCATCACCCAGGTAGTAAGCAGAGTACTCGATATGGTACTTTTCTGATCCTGTCCTTCCTCGGCCCTCCATTCTCCAGGAGCCCCCAGGGTCTGTTATTCCTCTCTTTGTGACCTATATGTTCTCATTGTTCAGCTGGCACTTAAAAGTGAGAACATGTGGTATTTGGCTTCCTGTTCCTGCATTAGTTTGCTTAGGATAATGACCTGAAGCTCCATGTTACTCCAAGGACACGATTTCATTCTTTTTTATGGCCATGTAGTATTCCATGGTATATATATGTACCACATTATTTTACTCCAGTTCACCATCGACAGGCCTCAGGCTGACTCAATGTCTTTGCTGCTGGGAATAGAGCTGCAATGAACATACATGTGTATGTGTCTTCATGGCAGAACGATTTATATTCCTTAGCATATGTAGCCAATAATGGGATTCCTGGGTTGAACGATAATTCTGTTTTTAATTCTTTGAGGAATCACTGCACTGCTTTTCACAATGGCTGCATTAATTCACAGTCCCACCAGCAGTGTATAAGCATTACCTTTTGTCCACAACCTTGCCAAATGGATTACTTAGGCCGGGCACAGTGGCTCACGCCTGTAATCCCAGCACTTTGGGAGGCTGAGGCAGGTGGATCATGAGGTCAGGGGTTCAAGACCAGCCTGACCAACATGATGAAACCCAGTCTCTACTAAAAATACGAAAGTGAGCCTGGCATTGGTGGCGGGTGCCTGTCATCCCAGCTACTCAGGAGGCTGAGGCAGGAGAATCACCTGAACCCAGGAGATGGAGGTTGTGGTGAGCCGAGATCACGACACTGCACTGCAGCCTGGGAGACAGAATGAGATTTTGTCTCAAAAATAAAATAAAATAAAATAAAGTGGATTATTTAATCATTAAAATAACATACTTTAGTTAACAATTCGAATTGTTTTATTTACATTGTAGGAAATATTAAAGAGAATTGAACATAATGTCAGGTTTGCATCTGAACTGCCGCCATAATGTTATGACAATTAACGTTTCCTGTCTACCTGCGGTTAATTAGAACAGAGATCCCTCTGGGCGACTGCTGATGGCTGTGAAGTCTGCAGTCTCCAGCTCTGCAGATTCCTGGGAGCACCCCTTGAGGATGGCGACCCATCTCTCAGCATACTCCTAAACTGACACCTAGCAACGGGACAATTTTTCCTTCTCTTTCGGCGCTCCACTGATTTTTGTTGTTGTCATCTTTTTCAGAAATTAAGTTGCAACTTTTTGGTAGGAGCACTTCCCTGGAATGGCGAATTCAGTGTGATGGAGAAACAGTGTGAAGATGCCTAATGGTGTTTTGGGGCATCCCTCCAACCTCTGCGACTACTTTATCCATGAAAATAAAGCAATGGCAAATGGAGGCTGTTCCCAGCAAGCTTTCTCCATGCATGCCTCTCTGCTTGGCGTTTTGTTTTTTAGTTTCATAGTATTGGGGACAGAAGATGGGCATGTCCAGCTCCTCTTTCCTGGCACCAAGTGCAGCCACACACCTTTGGTTAGCTTGATGGTCTACCCGTCACCAAGTACAAAGGATAGGGTGAGGTCTGATTCCATTCCCTACAGCAAATCAGAGGAGGAATCCCTTTTGCTTAGGTAACAATCCCTTAGACACGTCTGCACCCAGTGGGTGCTAACTCAGCAGGTTCCTTCTGGATGCTTCCTTGGGCCTGAAGCTCTTCTTGTCTAAGAGTCCTGAGTGGATGGGTCATTTGGGCTGGGGGACCCTTGTGACAGAACTAGTAGCCCTCCCCTGTGGGATCTCTATAAATTGGGGGATCTGTGTATCTTCCTATGTGTATTAGTCTGTTCTCACACTGCTGATAGACATACCTGATACTGGATAATTTATAAAGAGGTTTAATTGACTCCCAGTTCCACATGGTTGAGGAGACCTCATAATCATGGCAGAAGGTGAATGAGGAGCAAAGTCATGTCTTACACGGCGGCAGGCAGAGAGCTTGTGCAGGGAACTCTCATTTATAATACCATCAGCTCTCGTGAGACCTATTCACTACCACAAGAACAGTGCAGGGGGCGGAAACCACCGCCTTGATTCAACTAACTCAAGCTGGCCCTGCGCTTGACATGTGAGGATTATTATGATTCAAGTTGAGATTTGGGTGGGGACACAGCCAAACCATATCACTGTGTATGTAAAGAATGGTCACAAAGAGAGAGGGGTGGTGGCAATATATCTTGAAGGATAAGCTGTGTTGCACTGTTTGCATGTGTCTGTTCATGGGTGTGTGTGTGTGTGTGTGTGTGTGTGTGTGTGTGTGTCTGTGGAGAGAGAGAGGGAAGAGGGACACAGGGAAGGGGAACTTAAAGAAGAAAGTAGCCAAATAGGAACAAAAGCAGAAGATAAAATTCTCTTAAAGAAACTAATTATTAAACATATGTGTCTAACAGAGAAATATTTAATGGGTGGAGTTTCTGTTTTGCAAAATGAAGAGCTCTGGAGGTTGGATGCATGAGAATGTGAATAGACAACGCTACTGAACTGCAAATGAAAAATAGTGAAGATGGTACATTTTGTATGTATTTTACTATAGTTAAAAAAATAGATGTATTTATTTTAAATGTAGTGTTAGGTATGATTCAAGAGGCTAACTGTATCTCCAACGTCCATTTGCAGAAGCCAAGTTGTACCTCCCATGGCTTGCTGGGTAAGTGGTAGGGATTTCAATATTTCTGCCCTGAGCAGGATGAGGCCATGAAACTCCCAGGCCTCGAACTTCTTTTCCCTTTGCTTCCTCTGGCTTAGCCAATGTGTGTTCCAGGAGTTGGAGACTCCTGCCCTGCCTTCAGGCCGCAGAGACAATGGGACTTGCCTTGGAAAGCTCTGCTGTTCCTAGCTATCTCCTCTCCCTCCTCCACCCCTGCCCGCGGTCTCCCTCCGCGCGCCACCCCCGTCATGCCCACTCTGCTTCCTCTGCTGAGGCCCTACCCTGCTTCCTTGTTTCTCTTCTCAATTCCCCAACTAACAAAGGAACCAGGATTGGGATGTGAAGCATCTTTTATGACTTGAGCTTAATACAAGTACACTGATTGAAAGTACTTCTTTCCTATGTGCTAGGAAGACCCCATAAGAAATTGCCCTTCCGCCCCTCCAGCCCAGAGACATGAAGTCATGAGCCATGAGGAACAGCAGGCTGGAGAAGACTGCAGCCCAGCCTTCCAGGGGCTCCCAGTGGCCACATGGACTTACAGCTCCACGTGTCTCTTCTGGTTTTCTGGGATGTGAGTATCTTAGGAAAGACAGCATTTTTGGAACATCTTGAATTGTCTTTCCTGACAGACAGGTGAGAGGCAGCCTCAAGGACTCAGATGTCGGGAGCAGACAAGAATCAGCAGTGTGTGACCAGTGCGGTGGGGGTGACGCCCACCTGCTTCCTGTATGGGCCTAGGGACACATCACATATATGTGTTTCTATGCACACGTCTATTTCTAAGTTCATTTCTATTTATATTAAAATTTAGTTTATTTTAATGTTACCTCTTTTCAATCTGCCTGTCCTAATCTCTTCCTTTTTTTTCCCCTCTAAACACACCGAACTGAAATAACATGCAAAACAGGCTTCATTTTTCCTATCCTGCATGTCATGTCTTTTGGCTAAGATAGTACAGGAGGATACACAGCACACATGCATGCATAGAGACTCACTGTACACCACCTTTCCCTGCCTCTTCTAGAAATGAGCCCACTGTCTTAGGGCCTGCTGCGTTCTCTTACAGGTCATGGGAGCTCCGAATGCCCAGCGCTGTCTGGGTCTGGAATGCAGGAGCACTGGGAACACGGGAGACCATGGAGCTTGAGGGAACGGGGCAGAGCCAGGCAATTCGTGTGGTCTCAGATGCTGCCCAGGCTCAGGACTCACAGGGGTCTCCTTGCCCTCTGCCTTGCTGTCCTCCTTGTAGGGATACGTGGTCTGTCCACCTGGTGACCAGTCATGCGTATAATAAGAAGCAAGAATTGAGCTGAAGACAATCCTGGGCAGGGCCATGGGGCCCCTGCAGGTTCACAGGGAGTGAGGAGTGAGGTCTGTCTCAGTCTGTGTGTGTTGGGATAAAATCTGTCTTTGTTACCCAAGGCTGGCTAATTTATAAAGAGGTTTATTTGGCTCACAGTTCTGTAGGCTATAGAAGCACGGTGCTTCTTGTGCAGGAGAGAGAGAGAGAGAGAGCATGAGAGAGAGAGAGAGGGGAAGGGTGAGGGGGAGAGAGACAGAGGAGAGAGATGAGAGGGGAGGAGAGAGACACAGAGAGAGGCCAGGAGGGAGGCGCCAGGCACTTTTTAACACTCAGTCTTGCAGTGGGAAACTCATTACCTCAAGGAAGGCACCAAGCCATTCACGAGGCATGTGCCCAAGCACCTCCCAGCAGGCCCCACCACCAACACTGAGGATCCAATTTCTACATGAGATTTGGAGGGGACGGACATCCAAACTATGTCAAGGTGCGAGGGGTGACCCTGCCGAGACCAGGGGTGGGCCATCTTGGGACTGGATGGACAGCAGCAGCCGGAGCTCAGAGCCACAGACCTGGGAAGGAGCCCGGGGCACTGTGCAGACAGCGGGGCCCAGTCCTGGTCTCAGAGGACATGAGTGCTGTCCCAGCCCAGCCGGTTCCAACCTGTAAGAGCCTTCACCACCTAACAATCCCATCTGCTCACACATGACCTGGGAGAGCGTGAGGACTGCCTGGTCCCTGTGGCCTGGTGGACATGGAGGCAAAGAGGGCAGGCCTGGGAGTAATGTCCCATGAGCATTCTAGGAGGGATCCTCCTTCTCCTACGTGGTTCGTACACTTAGACCATTAGGTGCATTTGTAAAATCTGCAAAAATATCAGGAACAGAACTCATCAAGACCTGGGGACAGATGGTGCCCCTGAGAGTGTGGCAGTGTGGATGGCAGCCAATCAGTGCCCTCTGCTGACTCATTTTGGGCCTCTGTGTGGTGGGGTAGCTGGGCAGGGGGGTGCTGGGGGTGTACAGGGGGTGAGCTCTAGGGGACCCACTGTGCCTCAGCGAAGGAGGCTGTTTCACTCCCATCCCCAGGCCTTGTTCCTTCCTTCTTGCTCTCCTCTGTGACTCTGTCCAGAAAAAAAAAAAAATTGCTTGAAATTTGGAAAAAGGCAGAGGGAGATCAGCAGAGCTTCCACCACCATTTCAGAACATTGCTGTACATGCCTACTGCTAGTAGCGGAGTTATCTAGGGAATGTGCCTCTGTTTGAGCCATCTTTGTTACCGATTCAAGGCCAGACTCTAAAGTTACCGTTAACTTGTGGAGCTTTTTGTCCAAGGGAGATGTCAGTGATTTCTGTGCAGCAGAAAAGATCTCCCCAGAGGCTGTGGTTTTCCTGCTCTCCAGGAACTGAACCAGTTTTGTAACTGACCTGGAATTTGCCCTCATGCCCAGTAACCACGATTCCTCCAGTTCTCCTCCGGCCAGCATCACCAGCTGCTGGTTCTCTCTTTACAGAGTTGAGGAAATCAGATGCTCCTTCCATATCTGTAAGTGGTCTAGGTTTGTAACTTTCTGAAAATTACCCTGTGGTAGTCTCCAGGTGAATCCCCCAAAGTTCCCCACACTCCAGGACCTCAGGTTTGTCCGATGGATGCCCCTCCCTCCCTCTGCCCTGTCCCTCGTCAGGCCCTGCCGGGAGACTGAAGCAGGCCTCCTCACAAGCCTACCACTCGCTACAGAGGGGCAGGGGTCAAGGGTGCAAGTGATTCACAGACAAACACCCAGTGGTCAAGAGTTGCCTTTGACGGACGTGGATTTTGGCCCCTTGTGCAGGGGCCTGGTACCTGCAGAGCCACCTGGGAGTCAGCTGGGGTCCAGAGAAGGCAACACTGAGAAATGTTCTATTTGGATCCTGCCCAGGGAAGAGAGCAAGTGCTCAGATTCTGATGATGGCCATTCATTGCCAGATGGGAACTCTTTAGTTGTGAACTTATGATTCCTGAAGGCAATAAAATGAGCAACACACCCCTGGAGCAGCCATTGTTCCTTTTTTTCTGGTTCCAAACTCCTTAAGATTCCTTGTTTTTAATAACTCACCTGTATTCTCAAATACAGAGACATTCTGAGTAAGCTGCTGGGGGTACCCTCTGTGTGGACATGGCGGCTTTCTGCTTTGCTAATCATATTCCTGGAGGCTTTGTCACCTATACCATGCTGTAGCTTGACCACCCAGGTGAAGCTGTTAAAACTCCAAATCTGACAGTTCAAGACTCAGCGACTCAGCCCTGTGCCGGAAGCAAGGTGACAGAACCTCAGGGCAAGGAGGTAAAAGCCACACCTGCTTGTGGAATTTCGCCTTGACTTTGGTTGTGGATGAAACCAGCTCCACTGGTGTATCTGCAGAAGCCACCTGAAAGCCAGCACATGCCGAAGTGTCCATGAAACCAGACCAGGTTGGAGAGCCAACGAGAGCCAATAATTTGGAAATCACCTCGGCACATATCACTGCTGTTTTAAAACAAAATTAAAGAAGAGGGAAAGCATGGTGGGAGTATGTGCTCGTGTGACACAAAGCAGCAAACATGAGAAGCCTGTGTGCCTGCTCGAAGCAGAATCTCACAAAGCCCTGACCCTGTGACAGCACGCAGCTCTCCTGAAAAACACTTTGAAGACAAAACAAGATAGATAGAGTGCCCAGCCCCCTCGTCTCTGGCCTGAGCCACTGTGTTCCTTAAAAGGTGAGCCATCCCGGTCCTTGCCTCCTGCTGCACGTGAGATGACGCCTGCTGGGGTTAGTGATGATGCTTCTGTCGTCTATAACCAGGTGGACTCTTACACCCAAACCTTCACGTGATTCTGCTTGACTGTAACTTCTGAGCACGCGTGATGTGATTTTGCATGTACTGAACCTCCACACTTCATATATTAACTGTCGGCTGAAGCCCTATTTCAGAGTGGTCTGATGGAACTTCTCTAAAGGGCTGTTCCCAGCTATAGAGCTCCATCTGTGGTCTTCAGTAAGACTCTGGAATAAAACTACCTTTAATTCTTGAAAAGCTTGATGTTCTCCTTTAGTTAACACTAGAAAACAGTCAGGTATCACTACTGTGCTTTTTCTCATGATGGAGAATTTACCAATCTAGGAGTTGGCTCCTACTAAAAAGAGAACAAATTACTTTCTAAAAAATAAAAATGATTAATTACCTTTTTTTTTTTAAAGGAGCAATCGTGGAAGAAGAAAAACTAGTTTTCCATGGCAGGTGTCTAACAGGCTACGTTGGGCAGGCAGTGATTGATGCATTGAAAAAAGTACCAGGGTAAATGTATGATTAACAAGCTTTAGTAATAAGTGGTAGTTGAATGGAAATATCAGGTAGCACACACAAATGCATGAGAGGGAAATCCAAAGGAATGAAAATTTACTCAAGCTAAAACCAGGAAATAAAATATAGTCATGGAAACAATAAATGTGGGTGGGTTTTATAACCTAATAGACTAGAGAGTCTTAGACTTTCTTTAGGATGTTTATAAAAGCCACATCCACCACAAACTAATCCTGACATGTTGAAAATTTGCTCAGGATGAAGATATACTGAACAGCTGCTAATTAAAGAATGTAGGGGAGAAAATATTCACATCAGGCATCATGGAATTTAGGCAAAGAGCGTTAGGTGGGGTAAAGAATTATGTCACAATGAAACATACTCAAGACACCAAGAAAATACAAATAAAATGGCCCTAAATGACACATAAGCCAATGTCACATTATAACAATGACAAAATCACAAATAAAGCTGAGGACTGAGAAATCTTTCGGAGATACAAAAAAATTAAGGCTATAAATGATGTGGATAAAGTAATGAAGCCATTATTTTCCTAGGTACATGGAAATGAAGAAGTGCAAGAAGTGCCTCCCACCCACGGGACGGGAAGAAACCAACAAGGATGGAAGAACGCGAAAGCCACATCAGACATCTGAGGACTCCGCACAGCCACTCCCAGGTAAGGGGCGGCCAGCAAGAGCCATAAGGCAGCAGAGACGTGCTGTCCTCAAAGGGAGGCAGGCCCACCTGTGCCAGACAGGGCGGGCAGGTCAAGGAGCATGCACGCTTAGAGCTGACCAGGGTTCGACCTTCTCACGTCATTGCTCACCTTGCTGAGAGCGCGGAACACAGAGTGGAGTCGTTTCCAGAGAGCGCAGGAAGAGGGGAACTGGAGACCATGAGGATAAATAATTCTTCTGAAAGATTTTTCTGTAAAGATGAGGGAGAAAAAAAGAAACTTTTAATCTGAGGAATGTGAATCCTGTTTAATTATCAAGCCTGGAGATGCACTGAAATATGACAGCAGCCACAGCAGCTGTGTCTCCCTCCTGCCTTGAACTAAATAATGACCTCCTGAAGACGCTGGCTAAGTGGACTCTAGACTAATGGATGCCAAGTCGCTGCAGGGTGCCATATGCTGGACGCCATTATCCAGACCCTGTGTAGTTCAACAGTGTAGAGCCAACCACCACCCAAAGTTCTTTCTGTGAACCAATGAGAACTCCTGTCAAACACCTCTGTATCCGCCCACTTCTTGTCGTTTTTACCTTTAAAAGCCTGCTTGCAGCAAAAGCCGAGCAGGAGCACTCCTCCCCAAGGCAACTTGGAAGTGCGTTCCAGGCCGCTGTCGCTGCCCTTGGCCCAAAACACTCTGTATTAATTTTGCCTCAGTTTCTTTCTTTAGGTGGACAAAGAGGACCAGAGAAATTTGGGAGAATTTGGAAAGAGGCGAAAGCAATTTATTTATAGACATAAACTTTTATCTCGAAAATGTAAAAATGAAATTCTTTACTGTACTATCTAATGCATATATATAAAATACACGATAAAAAATGTGTTTATAATGCTGCTGTTATAATACAACAACAAACATATGGAACATACCCCACGGCAAGCTTTAGAATGCCTTCACGGAGGGAAAACTGAACTTTTATTGACGGAACAAAAGATCTGGCAAAATGGAGAGACAGATTATATTCCTAACAGGATGATTTAACATTAAATATGTCACAAGTAATAGTTTCCCCGAAGCTTGGGAGGCCGGGAGTTGGGAGTTTGGGGTACTCATCACGGCTGCTCATGGGAGGGCAAATGGAACGTGTAATCCGGAGGTATTCAGAGCCGGAGGACTTTCCTGTGCTCAGACCACACACAGCTGCTTTGAGAATTACCCTGTGACCACCATTTTTTTGATTGGGGTTCCTTCAATTTTGAATTTGAAGTTCTTTGTGACTGTTGTGGGCAGTCTCCATGTCTAAGATGGCCATGACTCTCTTCAGAGAAATAGCTCCCGTAGATCCCACAGGGAAGACGTACTCTTGACTGAGCCTGCTAGACAGACAGAGATACAGGGAACAGCTACTAATTTCAAAAAGTAGGAGAGGAAAAAAAAACACCCAGCCAAAGGCTGCGTCGGGTGAAGGGCTTCCCCTTGCCTCAACGAAAGCAATTAGCCCAGGGTGTCCTTGCTGGAACCCCTGGGATGAGGCTGGGGCTTCCAAAGTAACCTCTGGCCAGTAAGGCAAACACAACCCTTGTCTTGGGGCCAGCCACTCTAGGGACAGGCACAGAAGAAGGAAACCAGCTGGAACTCCTGTCCAGATTTTGGTCACCCCGAAGGCAGGACTCTTCCTTTCCTAATGGTGGTAAACACATTCGTGCATGGATGTCTGGAAAAGAAGCATGGAGTGCCTATTGACATTAAAAAATAAAGACGAATAGAACCCTCTTCACCTCATTCTTATAAACGTTACCTTGAAAATCCAACCCATTTTTGAAGAATAGGAAAGAGTGGGGTTGAGCGTGGGGCCACACATGGTCTAACTTGCCCTGATTCTGACTCATTCCCTGAGGAACGCCCTTACTAGGTGGATCCAGCAGAAAATGAGATGTCCTCCCTTAGACTTGCTGCATAGATACGGGCCTTGGGTCAGCAGCATCAGTGGCACTGGGAGCTTGCGAGCAATGCTGAATCTCATGCCACGTTAAAACTTGAGAAGCACTGCCTTAGACTCTTAAAAATTTCTGCTGAATATCAATGGTAAATCACCTAAGTCTATACATTAACATGCAGGACAATTGTCATGTTAAGAATATTTAACATGTTAAATTATTTAAATCTCTTAGATTTTTTTTTTCACAAAGATCCTGTATACCTCTTTCCATTTTGCTCCTAAACAGCTTCCAAATGGTTTTTAGTCGTTGCTGTAAGTAGAAATTTTCTCCAGTTGCTGGTAGTTTGTACTGGAGAACGTTGTGAATCTGACTACATTATAACATTTTGTGACTTTTCTTACTTCCTGGAATAATTTAAGTGAAACACTCATTGATTCCTTTGATGGTAAATCAAGGGGCTTAGGGATTACTGGGAAACAAGACGGACACACCAGGAAACAGCATGCCTGTGTGAGGATGCCAACACAGACATGGTGAGGGTGGGTGCTGCGGGGGTCCCAGATCCCTCCTTTAGGTGCGGGCTTACCTGTCGGTGTGTGGAGAATGACTGAGGTCCATGGCTTTGCTTTCCTTTGGGACCTACCAGTTTTATAGAAAACTGTGGTTTGAAGAAGCCCCATTCCCCATTGTTGAAAGCTTATGAGGATTCCATGATTCTAGGATTTTAGAACTTTCTACACCCCACGTCCTGGCTTTCAAGACACCTCCTCCTTCTTTTATCTCGGCTGTATTCTTCATAAATCCCTGATGTTCTGCACTAAAAGAACATCATGGTATCACACAGAATTTTTTTTTCTGTAAGACAACACATAATAGCATAGCAAAAAGTTAAAATACAAAAGGTAATTTACAAATCCTTCATGCTAAAGTTCTGACTACGTGCCATATACAGGCAGGGAAATGGTCTCTTCGTAACTCCTGAGTCTCACCTCTGGCTTTTCTTTCCTTTCTCTTTTAGTGCAATCAACACAGGGTCCCAAGATTCTTAGCCACGTCAGCTTCGAGAAGAACTTGCTTCATTGAAGATTTAGGGGAGCTGTCTCATTGGCAATGAGAAGTTCTCCTCTGCCAGCCCCAGTGTGACCCGACATGGGTTTCGGGTGCCCTGGCACTTGGAGCTTTCATCGTCTAAACCTTGAGCACCGTAAACATTAGGTTGGCAGTTCTTGGAGGTTTCGTAAGTGCATGCACCTGCGTCGTTCACAAGGGTCCTAGTAGTTTTACTTACCTTGTTAGGGAGTTCATTCTTTCCTTTGAATACATTTCACTCCCACCTGTAATAAACTCCCAATTGGTCTTTCTACTTTGGTATCTTTAGGTGAATTAAAAATTTCATTTTTAATAGATATTTTATATTTGTGCTACATCTTTCTGAACTCCAGAATCATATGTATGTGTATGTGTATATGTGCGTATATATATTTAGAGTATATATATATACATAAAATACATATCTATAATTAACTGGATATTCATTTCCACTCTGGTATTGGGCTGCATGGTTCTCACTGATAGACAGCTCTGGGTCCTGGGAGTCTGCCATTGTTAGGCTCCTTTAACAGGCTCCCTAGCCCTTCCACTGATGGCTGCATTTGTCTAATTCTGGGGGAAGGGAGCAGCAGGAGACATGAGGACAGCTGGAGCCAGTGTTGGGGTATTTTTTCCTGGCTGCTGGAACCCAGTTAACAGCAGCTGCATTCCTCCACCAAGGGCCAGTGCTCCTGCTGGGCAGCCCCTCCCACCCCTATGGCAGTCCCCAGCAGTGTGGCAGGCAGAACAATGCTTCCAGAGACGTGCACATCCTGAGCCCTGAAATCTGTGGATATGTTATGCAACCCGGCAAGGGGAAGTTCAGGTTGCAGAGGGAGTGAAGGGTGCTAATAGGCTGACCTGAAAATAGGAAGATTGTCTGGATTATCCAGACGGGCCCAAATTCCTTAAAAGACGGGAGAATGGTAGGGGAGTTGGAGCTAAAGTGATTCAAAGGAGCAGAACTCAACTCACTGCAGGCTTGAAAGATGGAAGAAGGCCGTGAGGCAAGGACTGTTGGGAGCCTCTAGGAGCCAGGGAGGCAAGGAAATGGGTTCTTTCCTAGAGAGTCTGGAAGGAATGCAGCCCCGTCCGCACACTGCTGGGAGCCCAGTGAGCAACCCTCCCGCCCCACTGTGAGCTTCAGAGCTGTAGGATCCTAAACTCATGCTGTCAGCTGCCAAGGTGGTGGTATTTGTTCAGCAGCCGTGGGAAACTAACACACTGGGCTTGGCCGCCACTGTGTCCTTCACAGAGACGGTGCACGTGCCCCTTTCACTAACTGTGGGTCCTTTAGCCTCCTTTGTTGGTTTTCCTTGGCAAATATCCCTCTGTTACCTCTCAGATACCCTGTGGAATTTGTCTCCAATTTCCTGGCAGGACCCGGGATGAGATGGGCAAAGGGTGGAAGGGTCAAAAAAAATGACCTCGTCCCCCTCCAGCATCCTCTAGCTTAGTCAGTGCCCACTATATAAACCACAGCCAGATAATTCCCTTTTTCCCCATCATCAAAGGGCCACAAACTAGATTTCAAGCATAATCCACACTATGCCATTACTTGGTGCATTTTTCTCACTCCCAAAATTAGCTGTTTTTTTTTAATAGACCAAAGAGAAGTAACAAAAATAAACTGCCAAGTTCACAAGCTTCGGCTGGACATGCTGGGGCTGGGTCCACTCAGTGCCATCGACCTCCCACAGGGTGGATGGGGGCCCATCTTCAGGCCCACCTAAGCATCTGTTCTTTCCCATGAGGGGACTGGTGTGGGGCTTCCAGAAGGAGAGAGTCGAATTCACTGTCTAGACAGTCCCCTCTGCAGACCTGGCCACCTTCCTGGTGGTGGTGATGGCTGACAGTGCCTTTGTGCTCCCACCCTGCCTAGAGCTCTTAGATGCTCTCCACATGAAGCCTTCTGCCCTCCTCTGCTCCTACACCCTGACTCCAGTCACTCAGGAAGCATCCCTGTCCTGGGGTCAGTATTCCCTTTTCAGAAACTCCTCTCTCTGTGTGTGTGTCTCTCTGTCTCTCTCTCTCTGTCTCTCTCTCTCTCTCTCTGTCTCTCTGTCTCTCTCTCTCTCACACACACACACACACACACACACACCATTGTCCCACCTGAGCCAGGGCTGCTCCCCAGTGACTGACAGCTCCCTCCTCCTTGGCTGCACCCTGGCAGGCTCAGCCTGAGCTGTGAGAGGACCAGTGTCTAAGGAAGCTGAGTGGAATGGAAGACAGAGGGAATGACCAGGGCAATGGGGCATGATCAAAAGAGCCATGTGGTCTGGGTAACTGCCTGTAGCTGTGGGGCCAGCTTGGGTAGGGGAGGCAGAGAGGCTGAGGAGTGCAGGGAGACCCTCTCCTCTCAGTATTCTACCCATCTCTTCAGGCTGGCAGAGCCTGGCTACCTGGTGCTCAGTCCTAGCCAATAACTTCCTTTCTTAGCCATGTTTTAGCACAAGGAAAATGAGTTTCAATGTCTTGACTGGGCCATGGGAGCCAGACTGGCCAGTGGGAAGTGAGGTCAGAGCAGAGGCTGGCTCTGCAGTCATCTCATGGACCCTGCATCTGAGTTCCAGGTCGCTGACCTGGAAAAGAGCAGGCGTGCAGCCACAAGCCAGCTCAGAAGGCAGCTCCTGTTCCAGTTCTGCCATGTTCTGGCTCTAAGGCCTTCGCCCTGCAGCTCAGCCCTCAGCGCCTCACCGGCAGCTTGGGAGGAAAGGCTGCCTCCCACCTCAGACAGGGCTGCTGCCATCCTGGGAGTGGGCAGCTTGGGCAGGCGGAGCCGCTTCAGTGCCCTTGAATGGGAGGGCGGTGGTCTTTCTCCACCTGGGTCATGGATTTATTTGGACACTTTTGTGAGTCACTAATGGGGTCAAGCCAGGGGCCAGGCACAGATGGAAGAGCGGCACGGTGCCCATCCTCGCCTCTGCTGCCTCCTCCCACCGGCTGGCTGCAGACCTCCTTTCACTAGAGGAGAAATGTTATTTCTCAGGTTCCTTTTGTTCCTGAGCTGACACAGAGTTTGATTGTTGCAACTTCAAAGTAGTCCAGGGACAAAGAGAGACTCCAACTCTCTTGTTGAAAGAACAGAGAGTTCTCAGTTTGGGGTAGAGAGAGGGCTTGAGCTCAGGAGCCCCCAGTTTTACCTAAACACAAGGAGCATCTGCAGCTCCCAGGCTTCCCTGGATGTGAAGAGGGGTGTCAGAGGGCCTCTCTGAGGAAGACAACCATGGGAGGGTGAAGATGCTGTTCCTTTTCCTCCCCAGGGCCCCCATCCCCTGTCCCAGCGATCTCGACACCAGGGACACCGCAGTGACGCGCCTCCAGGGCTTTCACACAGCAGGCTCACCCCAGCAGCTGCACATGTGCAGGCGATCGGCATGCCTGCCCTGGGGCAGGGTCAGACTTCACTTGCTAAATGTTACAGCAAACTTCAACTATAAGACAAGACCCAGGGCCAGGCTGCAGGTCCGAGAACTATTCAAAGTCCCCCACGCTTCCCTCTGACAAAGAAAGATGTGATGAAGAAAGAAATTTTTACAGGGTCTTTCCTAATTCAGCAATCCCTGAAGCAAGACGTGAGGACCCTCCCATGAGGAGGATCACTGAATCAGACCATCCTATCTGTTCCATAGAGATGGCTGAGTGCCAGGGAGGTTAGACAGTTTCCCCAAACGAGAGCTGCAGCCCAGGCGTGCTGACTGCAGGCCAGTGCCCATGCTCACAGGGAACCTGGCTGCGTCGGGCACTGTCCCCAACTGGGGCTGCGCTTGCAGCTTAACATCTGCCTTGGGAAGTGGCCAGTGAAGGATGGGTCTATGAAAGAAGGGGTAGTGAACTGTTTTCTTTCCCAGGCTCTTTTGCTTTGAAAGGAAATTCATCCAAACGTGACAGAGCTCTCCAGGTGTGGACTTGGCAGCCTCTTGGGAGACCTGCCTCTCAGGAGACCCTTAATCCTACAGATAGAGAAAGGCTTTAGATGGTTTCTGGAGAAATCTGGGGGAGGTCAGAGGGAAGGGACAGAGGTCTGGAGACAGAGAAATCAATCAATCCATCCTGGCCCTCCAGCCCGAGGTGGCTCCGGAAGTTCTGAAGACAAGGTGCTCTCCCACAGCAATCTGCGAGAAGTTGGAGGTCTTGCCTTGATCTGTTTTTCCACAACATGCATAAAAGTGAGAGAGATTCGACGGTTCACGTGCAGCGTCGAGGCTCCGCTGATGCATGCAAGCTGGGGAGGGCGGGAGGGAGCCAAGGCCCTCGCGCATACCGTGAGCCCGCCACGCTTCCGACGAGCGCCAGTTTCAGTGGGATTCGCTTCCCCATGCTCAACCTGTGATGCAGGTTGTGAAGCTTCCCCCACGCCCACCACCCACTATGTGTTTTGTTCCTTCTCCCGAGCTTTGCCTAGTAGGTCAGAATGGATGTGTGCTGGCAACGTGGCTGAGGATGGTGGCTGTCATTCTGTGAACAGTCCTGCTGTTCCTGGTTCCAACAGAAGCCTGCTGTCTCCAGCCCACGGCCCAGGACAGGGCTGCCTTCTTCCCTCCTCAGAGCCAGCAATGCAGCATCCTCACATCTCAGCCTTCCTCTCTTCTTTTCCTTCTGTCCCATTTCCTAGGACCCTGTGACCTCCCTTTTTCCCCTACAAGAACTTTTGTGTTTAGATAGTTCCAGATAATCTCCCCGTTTCAAGATCCTTAAAAGTAACATTTCTAAATACATAAGAGTTAAACTAATAGAAAAGAAGCAGAATGGAGAACTTCCAATTACTAGAAGAGGAAAAGAAAATCGATTCTCCAAGTGCCAGTAAAGGACAAATAATGATAGAAATCATAATTACAAGAAAAGAAAAGAAATGAGTTGTGAATGTATTAAAAGAAAATATTAGTGACCACAAAAATGTGAGTGGATTAAATTTCCCTACAGAAAGACAGGTAATTTCATATTTGTTAAGAAACCAAGGTCCAGTAATATAGCCTTTATAAAAGATACCTATAAAAAGAAATGACCATGAAAGATTATATGTAAACAAATTGATGAAAATAGCTCTCAGGAACTAAAATAAAATGCTGTTCTGAAAGGTTTTAGAAAATGCAGTAAGGCCAAAAAATGAAAGATGTGATATAAACGTTCCAAAAGAGGAGGTAAAATGTCCCTTTGTGTACACTTGCTCACCTGGAGGACTCAACTCAGGCAAGAAGACTGCCTGGTCAGTGAACCCCCCAGGAGTGACCAGAGCAGGAGGCGCCCCCCCACCTTTCACGCCCAGTGGAACCTGGCACTGACCCTGATGTTTAGAACAGGCTGGCCCCATGGTAGGCGTCAGAAAATATTTCTTGATGTACTAAATAAAGCCACCATTTAATGTCATAAAGCATGATTCATGTGGAAGATGTAATAATTCTGAACCCAAATGCATCTCAAATCATATAGATGCCTCAAAACAGAGCAAAAGTGGACAGAATCATCACCAGGTGACAGGAGGCAGCCCCAGTGACAGCAGGAGTTTTTGCATGCACCACTCATGGTAAGCCAGAACTCCCAGACGCCAATCAGGAAGGGCTGGAAGATGCGGGGCACACAGGCAACACCCTCATCACAGGGATACCTGTGGAGCCCAAATCTGGCCCCAGAGGATTTGAGGAACAAGAGTGGATTTCCCAGGAGGCTCCAGCCCATAATTGGGAATTGACTGTGTATTGAAGAACTCCACCTGGGCAGGGGAGGAGGAGGAAAGCGGAGGAGGAGCACAGCCCAGGGAGGAGGAACACCCAGAGCCTCAGAGGCCCAGGACGTGGAAGGGTGGCGGGGCGCCTCCGATATGGGGAGCTTTCCTTCCTTCCTCCTCTGACCTCCCAGGCCAGCTTGCTGGCTTTACCTTGTTTCTACTTTTTCCCCCTTGGCTTGTATTTTCCTTCTTATTTCTCTTTCTCTTTCCTCATTTCCTTTTCTGCATCCCTGTCACTCTTCTCTACTGGGCTTCTTGTGGGAATGAGCTACAGTTCTGTGCTGCACAGAGACGTTGCCATCAGCAACAGCCCGCACATACGAAGGTGGGCCAAGTTATAGTGCCACGTTTCTGTTGTACCTTTTCTATGTTCAGAATGTAGAAATACTTACCATTGTGTTACCATTGTCCGCAGTATTGTAATAGGCCACACCGTACAGCCTAGGTGTGGAGCAGGCTCTATCATCTAGGTTTGTGTAAGTCACTCTATGATGTTTGCACAACCACAAAATCACCCAGTCACACAATTCTCAGATATATCCCCGTTGTTAAGTAAAGCATATCTTATACATACTTTCTTAAGTATATGTCAATCATTATCTCTATGTACTAATTTTTTTTGGTTCCTCATTTTAGGAGTCTAATGAACTACAGATAACTGCTCATGTATTCTCTCCCTCTCTCTCTTTCTTCTTCTTCTCTCTCTCTCACACACACACATACACACACACACAAATGAACAATTCTTTTACAGGACTAGGGGAGCTTGATGCATTTGCATGCCTGTTGACTATTTGATTTTCCAGAATTTCTCCCAAGCAAGACATCGGGTACGTACAAGGAGCTATGCACAGCATAACAATTATGCTGTTGATAATAATAGCAAATGATGGAAATAACACAGGTGCTCAGAATAGGGACTAGGCGAAATCAGTCACGGAACATTATTCAGCACGACAGGTAAAAAAAGTACTCTTTATATGATCAGGGTTGGAGGGTGGCAAGAACAGATTAATGAGCAAATAAGACTATTTCTGGGTTTCCTAGGTGCCAGCGGAATGTGAACTGGGATAGTGGGGCTGGAGACTGGCTGGCAACCAGAGGTAGGGTGTGGGCCACCTGATATAGCTGCAACTTATAGGTACTTGACACTCCATTTGGCCAAAATGCAACCCTTCACATTTCCTGCCCAAATCTGCTTCTCCCCGATTCCCTGTGCTGGCACATCCCACCCCTACTTGCTGCTGAAGCCAGGTACTGTCTGGGGGTTGCCTTTGACTCCTCCTTCTCCAGGCTGTGTTAACTCAATCAGCTCCATAGCTCCAGGCATGGCTCATTTTCCCTTCTGCCTGTTAATGCGTCAGCTGAAGTCACCTTTGCTTGCAGCTGCAATATTCCAGTGGCTTTAAACCCTGCTCTGCCACCTTGGCCAAGATTCAATCATCTTTCATCATACCGAGAATCATACTGAAAAAAAGTAGAAATCTTAGCATACCATGCCTATGGGTTTAAGCATGTGTTTTCTTGGTTTTCAGTATTTCAGAGCAAACATTGGGCAAAGCACAGTCTTGAGAAGAGAAACAAATGAGGGTTTTGACAACAGGAGGTGGCACGTAGGTGTAGAGGAGGTGGGGGTGACGGCAGAGCTGTGCTGACATCCTCATCCTACAGAGAGAAGTGCCAGGGACTCCTGGGAGATGATGAACTGGGAGAGTGTGATGATAGTTTTCAAGTTATAAAAGTAACTAGTAGAATAACTATCTATCTATTGATCAATTAATCAAAACAGTGAGAGGCAGAGGAAAGAGCGTGTGAACTAACCTCTCATCTTCTACATCCAGGACTCAATATCCTTTAGGAGCCCTGGGAAGTGGAATTGGGAGGTGAGGAGTTGGGTGGGCAGTTGGTTTTCATCATCTTTAGGCCTCTCTGCATCTGACTTTTACTATGGGAATTTGACCTTTTAAAAATAATTTTATTTTTGAACAGAGTGAGCATTATAGGAACGATTCACTTAGAAAGTGAAATTCCTGCGTAACATCATCTCAGGCACAAGCTGCAAATGGTTGGAAATACCCAGATGTCCATTCATTGACCTTAAGAAATCACTGCATTCTTAACAAATCCAGATACTTCCCCGCTTGGCATTTCACAGTTCGCTCATAACATTTCATATATGTGTGATCTCTTTCCTTTCGGTGCACGCACACATTCTGGTGGTGGTTTTAAATCTCACTTCACAAATATTAAACATTTTATTTAAAATTTACTATTGGGCTGAGTGTGGTGGCTCACGCCTGTAATCCCAGCACGTTGGGAGGCTGAGGCTGGAGGAATCAGCTCGAGTCCAGGCGTTTGAGACCAGCCTGGGCAACATAGCGAGACCCCATTGCTGTGAAAATAAATAAATAAGTCTATTATTGATACATATTTGGGCTGTTTCTCTCATTTTTTTTTCTTTTTACTCTTAAAAACTATGTAGCAGTGAATAATTTTACAGCCAACTTTGTGCATGTAGGCAAATATTTCTGTGGGATAAAAATCCTAGATGCAGAGCATTGTGCTGACGAATCTGTAATCTTTAAATGTTTAACAGATTGCTAAACTGCTACTAACAAGGACTATTGAATGCCCACTCTGCCGAAGTGGCAGGAAGGCCACATATCTATCCAGCATTGTTATCGTGTTTAACTCTTTTCCAGTGCGTAAGAGAATATGACATTTCCTTGTTGGGTTAAATTTTTATTGTGGAAGAGCATAACCATTTTCTCACATGTGTAGCAGAGACATGATATTTATTTTCTTGTGATTTGTGTTGATGACTTTCCCCTAGATTTTCTATTGGATTTTTTGTCTTTTTAAAAGATTTTCTCATAAGAGCGCTTCGATATTATGAAAATTAAAATTTCCTGTGTCACATTTGTCAAATTGTTACCACTTGTCTCATCCCATACCCACTAGCATGGCTATAATATAAAAGACAGGTATCAAGTGTTGGCAAGGATATACAGAAATCGGAGCCCTCATACACTGCCGATGGGAGTGCAACATGGTGCGACTACTTTGGAAAACCATCTGGCACTTTCTCAAAAAGTTAAACATACCATTATTATATGACCCAATCATTCTACTTTTAGGTATATACTCAAAAGACAGAAAAACATATGTCCACGTGAAAGTCTGAACGCGAATGATCATAACAGTATTTATTAAAAACAGCCAAAAAGCCAAAACAATAGCCAAAATAACCCTACTTCTCATTAACTGAGTGGATAAATAAAATATGGTATATCCGTACAGCAGGTTATTATTCGTAATAAAATAATAAGTAGTGATATAGGCTTACAGCTTGGAGGAGCCTTGGAAACATGCTAAGTGAGAGGAATCAGACACAGGATCACACACCATTCTTCCATTTACAAGCAACACGCAGAAGAGGGACATCTGTGGAGAAAACACATGAGCGGCTGCCTAGGGCTGAAAGGGGATGGGAAAATTGACATAGAAAGGCTAAAAAATTTGAGGTTTCTTTTTAGGGTAACAAAAATGTAAAATTGATTGCTGTTTGGCTCTGAAATTCTGTGAATATACTAAAGTCATTGACTTGTATGCTTAAACAGGTGAATCCTACAGTATGTGAATCACCTCTGGATAAATCCTTTATAAAACCCCTTCCTCGTTATCAGGGAGCCCATTCGTGCTGTGGATGATGGTGGTCTCAGCTGCTCCTGGCCTACACCTCCTAGGACTTTCCTATCTGGGCCCTTCCTAAAATCCTGGTTATCCTGATTCATGAGCAAAGTAACATGCTTTCTGTGAGGCAATAGTTGCTGGAGCAACCAGCGCCTGTGGTCCTGATGACCCCACCTTAGGGTGTGTCTGGTGATGTGAACATTGACAGGAAGGAGGAGCCATGTCAAGAGGTGAGAAGGGCTGCCTCCGGTCCCTACGCCTTGGGGCCCACGCAAAGGCCCTGAGACCTCTAAGGGGCCCCACCTCCAGCCCTAAAGGAGCCCATGAGAGTTCTGGTTCCCCTGCAGGCTTGTGGGTCCACACCAACCACAGCACTCAACAAACACTGCCTCCCTCCTTTTCCTTTAACCAGGCCCCTTCCCCTGTGGAACGCGGGGTGGAGGACGCAGGCGTCTCTCGGCTCTCTGTGTGTAACCTCCCGTGGACACTTGTGTTCTGCTTTGGACACAAGACATCAGGTAGAAGGCAGATGGGCGTGGCCGTTGGAGTGAGGTGTCAGCACGGGCCAACTGTTTTCAGGCAACTGGTGTGTGGCCAAGAAGGGAAATGGATTCCTTGTGGGTAGATTGTCTGCTTGAATTCTTGGTTCACTTTGAGCCAAGACAATTGAGAAAATTGTCTTTTTCTTCTGGCTTTTAAAGCGCTGTTTCCATAAAAGAGAATTTAGCCCTTTACCAAGTAGGTTCTAAATGACTTACTCTGTGTTCCCTTTCCTTTTCGGTCTTTGCAGTGCGTGTGTCGGGGTATGTGTGTTTATGCGCGTGTGCACACGATACAAAATGTGCAGCCAGATTTATTATTCTTTTCCATTTACCTCTGTGTGTTGTACCTGCTTAGAAAGGGCTCCCTAGTTGAGCATGCAATTCAGATTCAAACACTTGAATATTTAACCCAGAGATTCTCAGGCCTGACTTTCTGTTTGGAATTGGATCTCAGGTCTGATGTGCTTTGGGCTGTTCTGTATTTTATCTTGCCAAGAGACATATTAATTTCCAGACTTTTGAGTTCTTGAGAGCTCCCCTACCGCCACCGAGGCAGGCCCTAAATGCAGAGTAGGATGGAGTTCTGCTCCTCCATGGAATCTGGCTTGGCAGACAGGTGGCAGGTCCTGAGATCACAAACAGGGGAGAGAACTGTGTCCCAAGTAAGCAGAATCAGGAATGCTTACCTGGGACATGTGACAAGATGGGGGAAGACAGGGCTGACAGGTGGGAGGCGTCTGTGCTGGCTCTTCTGGGCTACACTGTTCACTCCACAGAGGTAGCTTAGGCTGGCATGGCCATTGACAGCTGACACCTTCTACCTAGCGTGTCTGGTGGCAGCTCTTGTCCGCTGGTGGCCCCTTAGCTTCTGGCCAGGCGCCTTCCCGAAGACCTGTTGGTCCCAAAGTCCTTGAGCCTGGCTCTTGGTGGCTCCTGCTTCTCGGACCATGGCATCGCATAATGGGGCTCTGAAAGACGTGGCCATCGAGGTACTGTCACGTGTACCTAGCACAGTCCAGAGCACAGAAGTTTAGAAAGGCAGCAGGTGTGGGACAAGGGTGAGGGACTTGGTTGCCAGTGGTCAGAGGCGCCCTTCACTTGATCAGCATCAGAGGGGCTGGGCTGACCTCACAAAGGGGCCTCGGGTGTGACCGCCTGGCTGGGGAGTGGAGCCAGAGGGCAGAAGCCCCTGGAGTGCAGACCCCAGCAGACACTCTGACCAGGCACAGGGGCGTGAACTGAGCGTGCTAGGGACAGAGAACAGCCAAGGGGCGGCCAGCAGTTAGCTCAAGTCCTCAGGAAGAAGGGGATAGTTGGGACAGTGGGCTCAAGGACCAGCAGCCAGGAACGTGGCGAAGAACTTGGATCTAAGGTGGGCCCATGGTGTAGCTGTGGTATGTGTGCCGGAGTGGCCTCCAAGCCCACCCTGGAAGGTGATCCAGAGACCATGGAGCAGAAAGGCTTACTTGTCAGAGTGAGCTTCTGGAAGCCCACCAGTGTCAGATCAGTGTAAAATAAGGAGCGGGAAGAGGGTGGACAGGTCAATGAGCTTAAAACACAGGGAAGTGGGGTGACGGTGAGGAGACCCCCGCCTGGCCCTGGGTCCTCCATGTTCACAGCTCCTGTCTCTCTCGGCCACATCAGCTCCCCGCTAATAGTAGGCTTGGGGGACTGTGGTGGACATTTGGGCAAGAGTCGCGGAGATGGAAGCTGCTTGTCGGTCACACACTGGTTTATAAACAGATGCAAGCAGGGCTGCCCTGCTCAGCTGATGAGCCTCCTGCACAGCTGAGGACTTGATTTGCATTTCTAGGAGAGAGCATGCAGGGTGTCAGAATGATGTCAACAGAGGGTGGCCAGATTAAGACCTCATGAATCTTCTGGCTGTGTGTAGCTCGCTTATATTCAGTGCCTGATGGATATCAGGTGCCTCTTAGTTTTGCCATCACATTCTGTGTTCAACTTAGATATGCACTACTTCCACATACCTTTCATTAACACAACTTACGACTTCTGCCTATGTCTGTATTTGCTCACCCTCTATACTTAATACACCTTAACTGGTTTGCCTGTCTTACAAACTACATGCTCATTTATATTCTGTAGTAGAACTGGATATCCTCAAAAGCAAATGTACATTCCAAGCTGTTATCTACATGTGTGCATCTCTTAGACAGAGGCAGGTTAAGAGGTGGGGGAAGGTCAGGCCCTGAGTCAAAGAGTGGATGCTTCCATCAAGTAGGCTTAGGTGCTCTCTTGATCTCTTGTTGAGTGTCATTTTCCTCCTGTATAAAGGGGTTACTCACTAGACAGCCCCCATGGGGGAGGGCAATGATTGCAAAAGACACATGAAGTGCCTAAGGAACTCTCAACACTACCCTTCTGAGGCTTTCACGGAAGCTCCATTTCATAGGCATGGTTGATTAATTCACCAGTCCCTGGTGATTCACTCAATCTTTGGCCCCTCTTTCCTCCCTGGATGTGCAGGGTGGGGCTGAGAGGATCCACGAGGCGTCACCTCATTAGCATACACTCAGGTGGGGTTGAAAAGGGCATGTTAGAAATCACGCTTTTCAACCCCTGAGATGCTCCTTATCACATCTCAACCACTCAGGCAATTGCAAGGGTTTTAGGTGCTTCCTGCTAGAAACCTGGGGTGAAGACCAAATGTATATTTCTAATCCTATTACAATATCACCACTGTGTTAACCGAAGTTCCTTCCTTTTAATCAGCAGTGCCAAGAGGAGCTGGGGTGTCAGTATCTCTGCATCTGAAAGGATAGATGGTGCTTGGCCTGTGATCCTTGGCTGAGGCGCCATGGTCAGGCTCTGCCAGGCCCTGCTGCCGCTGGTGGCCACTGTGGCCCTTGCATCCAGAGGAGTCCACGCCTGGGCTTCAGTGAAGGTGGTGAGGACATTCCAAGATGTCCCTGAAAACTACGTCTATGTGCAGCAGGCACTCTGGTTCGCCATGAAGGAGTACAACAAGGCCAGCAGAGACACGTTCAGCTTTAGGGCGCTGAAGGTTCTAAAGAGCCAGGAGCAGGTGGGTGGGGTGCTTACTTCTTGCCATTTCACTCCCCACCCTCAGTGTCAACAAACAGTCAAATTCTGTAAAATATTTAAAGGGGTTTATTCTCAGCCAAACGTGAGTGACCGAGGCCTGTGATACACCCCCAGAAGGTCCTGAGAACATGTGCCAGGGTGGTTTATAGCTTAATGTTGTACATTTAGGGGGATAGCAGTTACAGGCATACATCAATCAATACACATAGGTGTATATTGGTTTGGTTCAGAAAGGCAGGACAACTCTAAGTGGGGGCTTCCAGGTCATAGGTGGATTAAAGATTTTCTGGTGGTCAACTGGTTGAAAGAGTTAAGTTGTTACCTTAAGATCTGGAATCAATAGAAAGGAATGTCTGGGTTAAGATCGGGGTTGTGGAGACTAAGGTTAATCATGCAGATGAAGCCTCCGGATAGCAGGCCTCAGAGACAACAGATGGTAGATGTCTCTTATCAGACCTGAAAAGGTGCCAGCCTTTTAGTTAATTCTCTTCTGGATCAGGTGAAAGACCTGGGACGGGAAGGGGATTATCTACAGAATGCAAATTTACCCCCACAAGAGCTGGTTTTGCAGGGCCATTTCAAAATCCATCAGAGGAATATATTTTGGAGTAAAATGCTTCTTTCAAGACCTGCTCTCTGTCACGGATGCTATACTACAGTCAAGTTGGAATTTGGGATCTTATTGCTGCAAAGAGTATGTTTTGTCAGTCCTAAGACCTCTGTTTTAATGTTAAATCTGGTCCGTTGTTTCTGAATTCCAAAGGGAGGAGGGTATAATGAGGCATGTCTGACCCCCTCTTCCCATCATGGCCTAAACTAGTTTTTCAGTTTTACTTCGGAATGCCCTTGAGTGAGAGGGGGTCCATTCAGTCACCTGAGAGGTCTTAGAATTTTATTTTCGGTTTACCTCAGTCAGAACAGAGCCCAGTATCTCTGGACGGCTATTGAAACTAGGAATGGGAGACACAACTGGAGATGCCTTTAGCCACAATATGTTCATTTTATTTTAGGAGTTTTTGAAGGAAAACAAATTCTGTTTCATTGTTTGTTATTCTGA
This sequence comes from Cacajao melanocephalus, assembly GCA_963573385.1. Taxonomy (NCBI): domain Eukaryota; kingdom Metazoa; phylum Chordata; class Mammalia; order Primates; family Pitheciidae; genus Cacajao; species Cacajao melanocephalus. Next base: position 65,341 of record CAUYLG010038287.1, read on the forward strand.
GATAGAGGTGATACATAAAATATCCATTAAAATCACTTAAAAGTGGTATAGTCACATCAGAAAGTAGAGGTAGCAGCCCAGAAGTCAGCTTGAAGGGAGCAAGCTTGGACCATCTGTGCATCATCAACATGGGCCGTGGCAAGGATGGGTTAGGACACAGAGAGTGAGGTGAGAAACCGCGAGTGCAGCTGACGCTGGGAAAGGAGGCTTGGCAGAAGGGAGGCTCCTCTTTACAGGAAAACGTCCACTCATAAATGTGAAAGAAATGGCCTAATAAAAAAGTAGGCCAGCTTCTAGCTGTATCTTCTCAGCACCACCCCAGTCATAACTATTTCAGGAAAAGATCATCAATGAATCCTACAACCACTGGGGGAGAGTGTTTGGTGTGAACCATTGCAGGGATTAATCAGGAAATTTGATAAGCACCTTTCTCACCATATGCTTACCACCAACACTGAGACAAGTTGGCATCACGTACTTCCTGACACCGTGTGTGCAGAGCGGATGCCAGCACCTGTATATGGTATTCTTGCCCGGAATGCATACTTTGAATGTAATCAGAGGAAAAATTAGACAAATCCATAATTCAGGGCATTTTATAAGACCACTTAAAATATCAATATCATGAGAAACAGGGGGAAAATACTAGAAAATTGTTCCCCAACAGAGGAGACTTAAGAACGTGAGAACTGAGTGCAGTGGGTGGTCCTGTGTGATCTCAGGGTCAACTAGATACTCAGTCTGGCTTATGAATTTGAAAAGGAGAGCTCTGTTTCTCTAAAGGCCCAACTAGAAAATTAGTTAGGCCTTTAGAGGAAGGACTGCAGGGGGGCCATTCTGACAGGCTGGGAGTTGTAGCCTCTGACAGAAGCTGGAAAGAGTTACTTCGAGGGGAGAAGCATAAGACAGGAATCCGTGCTGAATGGGTTGGCTACGTATACATATTTAATAAACTATAGGAGGAGTCATGAATATTCATGAATGAAAAGTGTATACATGCATAATTGAGCTTCATGCCTCTTCATGGGTTGCATATTCAAAAAATGATGGTATTAGCATGATCCAAAGGTGGATTTTCAGCCCTGTGGTGGCGAAAGCTGAAGCAGTCACAAAAACCCTCACTGTGTATCCTCCACATGTCAGCCAAATCCAGTCCAGAGATGGTGGCCACTTTTCAGGAAGGGATGCCTTGTGAAGCTGCTGAGCTGTCACATCAAAACGCAAAGAAGGAAGGGGGAGTCTGGTCTTGGCGTCAGATGACTGACGCATGGCCATGAAACAATGAGTTGTTCATTTCTTGTTTTCCGGTGCTGATTTCTGCTTACTCCTTAGGAAATAATTCACATTAAAGGTGAATGAGGAGGAGACACACTGAGGTATGTCTGACCTTCCATCCCATCATGGCCGGAGGCTCCGTTTTTAAGGTTTCTCTGGGGTCCCCTCAACCTAGAAAGGGTCTGTTCAGTGCATTGGAGGTTTAGGGTTTTATTTTTATTTCTCATTGGATTTATAAAGGATGTTATTGGGACAATTGATGAGATTTTAATCTGGTCTGTATAATAGAAGACAGCCTTGTACCTGTGTTGAATTTCCTGTGAGGTGATTGTCCTGTGGCTCAGCAGGAGGGCCGAGAGGATGTGGTGGAACCCTGTCAAGGCCCAGGAATGAGACTAGTCTGCTGGCGTCTGGGGAGTGAGAGGGTGGCAGAGGTGGAAGGCGACACGGCGCTCGGGTCATGAAGTGCCATGCTCCTCCTCAAGCTCATCTCTCCGCTACCTCCCCTTTGACCTTTCCTGTCCACATGTCCAGGCTGCCAGTCCACCTGCCCAATTTCTTGTATTCTTATCTGACCAGGAGAGAAGGTTCACTGGGAGGCTGCATCCCCAATGGTGCTGGGACCTTAGGCCTCTTATGCCATGCTCTGTGGGGAACTTGGTTCCCTCTGGTTCTTTCTGTGGGTCTGGTTATGTTGCTTGAGTAGAGGACGCCTGTGACCAGGAATGTGCCACCAGTGGGCCAGATTAAAACCTCAGAACACAGGCTGCCTGCGGCCCTCAGGCATGTTTAGTACCCGTTCTCAGTAAGTTACCATCCCTCCAGAACTATCCCACTTTCTTGGGTTTCTCCGTATCCACGCTTCCCTACTTACATCAATAAAACAGTGTTTTTGGTTTATGGGCAGATGTTTAATAATACAGTAAACCAAATACCCAGATATCTAAAAAAAAAGGACCATTTTGTACTGTTTCTTTTTTTTTTTTCTGTGAATGAATGTTTTATTTTTCAGTTTGCTGTGAGCCCTTGAATGCAGGTAGTAATTCAAAAGAATCAGAGAGAAACAAATTCAATAAGAGACCGCAACGCAAGTATTTAAAATTCCTTGACCTTACAGCTACGTACTGCTGGAAAAGAGCACAGAAAGACATTTTTCAAAGTGTACCATCCCCCAAACAACACAACATAAAAGAAAAATATTTTTTGGTGACAATTCAGCTTAAACTTAATAATATACACATAGGCTTATGTGTAATATACACATAGCCATATTTTATTGGGAGATTTAAGTTAAAAATACAAAGATCTGTATCAGAGATTGGCCTGCTGCAGGCTTTTAAACAGAGTAGTTACAGAGACAGCTTGGCCTGCAAAGCCTAAAGTCTTTACTACCAGCCCCTTTAAGGAAAAGTTTATAGATGCTGCCAATTCTTTTCTTTTCTTTTGGATATTTGAAGCAATTTTATTTATTTTTTTCTTGACATATTAAACGTTTCTATTTCTTTGTAAGGTGCATAACATGATGTTTTGCTCTATATATTGTGAAATGATTACCACAATCAAGCCAATGTGAGTGCTGGTACCAAGCAGCATCCCATCCCCAGCAGCGTGGAGCCACACGGCAGTGAGAGAATTCTAGTTTACTCGGCAACAGGGCTGCTTGCTTTCCCCAGGTGCACTTAGGTCTCACAGCTCACTACATTAGAACTATTTTCTTCTACTTCACAGAGGAGGAAACAGTCACAGAACACTTTAGTAACTTGCCCAGAGCCACAGAGCTAGTAAGTAGAAGAGCCAAGATTTAAAGCCAGGCTGAGCCAGGCGTGGTGGCTCACACCTGTAATCTGAGACTTTGAGAAGCCGAGGCGAGAGGATTGCCTGAGCCTGGGATAAGCTTGGGCAGCATGGCAAAACTTCGTCTCTAAATCAGAAAAAAAAGAAGTAAAAGTAAAAGAAAATTAGCTGGGTGTGGTGGCACCTGCCTGTAGTCCCAGATACTCTGGAAGTTGAGGTTGGAGGATTACTTGAGTCCGGAAGTTCGAGGTTGCAGTGAGCTGCAGTTGTGCCACTGAGCTCTAGCTTTTATCTATTATCAAAAAGATAAAAGAAAATAAATAAAAATAAAATAAACTCAGGCTGCTGTGCTCTTCTGCATCAGCACCCGTCTCTGAACAATGCTTAACGGAGCGAAGGTGGTGGGAAAAAGTGCAGCCGTAGGGGAGGGCAGGGAAGCGGCTTTCAGAGGGCCAGGAGTCGGAAGCGCCTGTCTGTGTAAAGACTGAGGGTCTCCTCCACAGCCAGAACTCCACCTGCCTCCTATTTTCTGAGCAAGTGGGGGTCAAGATAAGATCAGTGGTTGCTTGGCAGCTGATGAGTATGAATTAGAACTGTTAGTTTTTAATTGTAATTTCGACTTAGACATATGACTCAAATATACGGCAGTGGTTTGCAACTATGGCTGGAGGCTTTTGCTCCTTAGGGGAGTTTTGGCAATGCCTGGAGACACTTTTTTGTTGTTATGACCTGACCAGAGTGGGCAGCTCCTGACATCTAGTGAGTGGAGGCTCGGGATCCTGCCAGCTATCCTGCAATGCACAGGGGAGCCCCAAACAAAGAGGGATCCAGCGCAAAATCTCAGTAGCTCTGAGGTTAAGAAACTTGATGGACGGTCACTAAAAAGTTCTAAGAGTACAACTGCAAGCTGTTAAAAAAAGGAAAGCAAACCCTCAATTCCTTGCATTTCCAGCCTCTTTTGTCATTCTTGAGCTCACCACTCAGAGCGGCATGCTCTGTCCTTCCAGATATTTTCTGTGTACTCACATATGCGTCTGAAATATTTAAAAGCATATTTTATAGTCATACAATTATGCTTTATATGCTATTCTGTACTTTTTTTTGCCACTTAAAACATGTCTTGAAAAAGCTATATAAATACACTTAGATCCACCTCCTAGTTGTATTTCATGAGATGATGTGCTGTAATTTTTTTTTTGCCCACCTCCTAATGGACCATAAGGTTTGTTGACAGGAAAAGTGAAACGATGAATATTCCTTTGTATGTGTCACTATATACTGTTGCAGGAATTCAAGCCAGGAAGAGCAGAGAGATCAAGAGACACAAGAAAGTTTCTTTCTTTCTTTCTTTCTTTATTATTATACTTTAAGTTCTGGGGTACATGTGCAGATCGTACAGGATTGTTACATGGGTATACACACGCCATGGTGGTTTGCTGCATCCATCCCCCGCCCCGTTACCTACATTAGGTATTTCTCTTAATGTTATCCCTCCCCAATCCCCCAACCCCCTTAGGCGGCCAAGAGAATTTCTTTATTGGAGCTCTGCTAACGGTGGCCTTACTGCCTGAATGGCCGCCAGCCCTGAATAAAGAGAACACATTGCTTTTATACAATTTGATGTGAGAAAACAAGGCAGGAAACAGGTTTTGGACAAAAACAGTTAATCAAGTTACAGTTTAGGGCTTTGTGGTCATTTGACTCTATAATCTCGCCGTGGAGGTCGGGGGTCGAAAGGTTGAGGACACCCAAGGAGAGCAGAAGAACAGGAATTGCATAAGTATGTGCAGGCTGCAGACCCACACATATGCTCTGCTGCTCTTATCTGTGTAGAGAGGGTGGTACCACGTCTGCTTTGCCTCTGCATTCTCTACATACAGGTTTCATGACTAGCCGGAATATGGGCCATGAGATAAGTTTGCAGCTGGAATTAGTCGGGCTAAGCTGGGAGGGGTTACTTACTTTTGCTTACTAGGATCTTTCCTAAGGACCTAGTTGTACCGTTAACTATTACCTATTCTATTTCAAGTCTGTCTTCAATTTTATTCTCTTCCTCAGTACTGTGAGGTTAAAATCGGATGTCAACTTGACTGGATTGAAGGTGCCTGGATGGCTGGTTAAGTATTTTTCCGAGTGTGTCTGTGAGGGTGCTGCCAGAGAAGATGGACGTTTGAGTCGATGGACTGGGAGAGGAAGACCCACCCTCAGTGCGGGTGGGCACCATCCAGTCGGCTGCCAGTGCGGCCAGGACAAAGTAGGCCAGGTGGGAGAGGAGGATGGCTTTGCTTGCCATCTGGCTTTTTCCTTCCTGCACTGGATGCTTGCTTCGCCTGTCCTTGGACATCAGATTCCAGGTTCTTCAGCCTTTGGACTCTGAGACTTGCACCGTGGCTTCCTGGGACCTCTTGGGCCTTTGGCTGCACTGCCAGCTTCCCGGGTTTTGAGGCTTTTGAACTTGGAATGAGCCACCACTGGCTCCTCTTTCCCAGCTTGCAGACGGCCTGAGATGGGACTTTGCTCTGTAATTGTGTCAGCCAATTCTTCCCAATAAACCCCTTTTATTTACAAATCTAGTCTATGAGTTCTGTCCCTCTGGAGAACCCTGACTAATATGGATTTGAATTCATTGGTTCAAGAGTACATTTGCAAAATACTGGCAAATTGCCCCTTAAAAGAGCTAAATCACCTTAGGTTTTTGGCAAGGCTGCAGGTCTGAGAGGCTGCCTCTCGTCTTCATCAGCTGTGGTCTCATTTTGTCTTTCAGATGTTTGCCAATCTGACAGATACAAAAATAACATTTTTTAATTCCCGTATAGAGTGAGGAATTGTCTTTCATTGAATTTACCTGCAATATATGTTTACTTCCCTTTTTCTTTTACATGGCTTGTCTTGCTCTTATAGAATTGTAGATGTTCTTTATGTACTCTTCATATGAAATTGTGGTTCTCATACGTACTGCCAATATTTTGTACTTGCCTGTCTGTTGCTTGTAGTTTAATTTTGCTTGCAATGTCTTTAAGATTTTTTTTTTTTTTTTTTGAGATGGAGTCTTGCTTTGTCGCCAGTCTGGAGTGCAGTGGCATAGTCTTGGCTCACTGCAACCTCCGCCTCCTGGGTTCAAGCGATTCTTCCGCCTCAGCCTCCCGAGTAGCTGGGACCACAGGCACGTGCCACCATGCCTGGCTAATTTTTTTGTATTTTTAGTAGAGACGGGGTTTCACTGTGTTGGCCAGAATGGTCTCGATCTTTTGACCTCGTGATCCACCCGCGTCGGCCTCCGAAAGTGCTGGGATTACAGGCATGAGCCACCGTGCCCAGCCTAAGACTTTTTTTTTTTAAATATTGAAGTAATAACATTTATTTTTTCTTCCCATATGTTGTTTGGAGTTTATATATTGCTTAAGAAGTTCTTTTCCATTCTTGAGTATAACAGTTACAATTTTTCTAAGACATTTATAATTTTAGCTCAGTAATCTATCTTGGAATTATTTTTATTTATGGTGTGGGTACTGGATCTAACTTAAACCGAACCTTGTCAATAAAAAGCCTCTATGTTTTGAAAAGCCAGCACACCACAGACTAAGTACCCAAATATAATTGGGTCTGTTGCAGGATTCTTGATTCTCTTTCCTTGATTAATTTATTCGTTCCTGGGTCAGTATTTTAGAGTTGCTATCGAGTAGGAAAAGTCCTTTACATTATTCTTTTAAAAACCTTTTAAAAATAAGGATGCACATTTATTCCTCAAAACTTTTTATTGCTTTTTTTTTCTTTTAACCATCATATCTCATGAGAAAAACCTTTTTATTGCAAAATCAAGATAAAAACAGAAAAGTTCATAACACATAGATGTCAAGCAGAATGAATCACTTTAAAACGAACGTTCATGAAATGACTCCCCATATAGTCTGGAGAGAACATCTCAGGCTCCCCTGAATTACGCATACTACTTTTCCCTGCCCTGACCCAGAAGAGACCTTTACCGTGAATACCGCCTAAGTGTATAGCCGTGGACACCACCGCTTACCTGCTCCTTGAACTTCATAGAAGTGAGATCCCACGTTCTGTGTGATTTTGGTTTGGCTGTGTCTTTCAATATTATGTTTGTGCATTTCATCCATGTTGTGGCATGTAGCAGTATGTTCCTTTTGTCTTTACAAAATCAAATGTTTTTTAAAATAATTTATGTATTTAAAGTATACAACATGATATTTTTATATACCTGTAGATAGTGAAATGGTTGCTGTAGTCGAGTGAATTAACATACCCATCATTACACATTGTTACCTTTTTATGGGGATCAAGATCTCCAAAATCTACTCTTTTACGAAAAATCCCAAATACAGTACAGTAATCTCGACTTTGTTCTCATGTTGTACACAGGAACTCTAGACTGCTTTGTCCTACGTATCTGTGACTTTTTATCCTTTGACCTGTATCTCCCCATTTCTTCCTTGACCCATTTCTCTTTTCATGTGAAGTGAAATAAACCAGACACAGAAAGAAAAATACTACATGATCTCATTTATGTGTGGAATCTGAAAGAAGAAAAAAGTATGTTTGTTCTTATTGCTGCAGAGTATTTAATTATATAAGCACACCACCATGTATTTATCCTGCTGTTGTTGATTCATATTTGGGCTGTTTCTGGCTTTGACTGAATGAGTAGTGACACGATGCACACACAAGCATACCTTGTGGATACTGTGCCTTCAGTTCCAGAACACTGCAATACAGTGAATATCACACTAAAGTGAGTCACACACATAATTTGGACTCCCAGTGCCAATAAAGTTATGTTTATACTATACTGGAGTCTATTAAGTGAGCAACAGCACTAAATCTAAAAATATATACCTTAGTTAAAAATATTTTATTGTTAAAAATGTGAATGATGTCTAAACCTCGTGCCAATTGTAATCTTTTGCTGGTGCAGAATCTTGCCTCGATGTTAGTGGCTGCTGACCAAGCAGGGTGGCGGCCGCTGAAGGTTGAGGAGATGATGGCAGTTTCTTAAAATAAGACAACAGTGAGGTTTGCCACATTGATTGACTTAATTCCTGTAGCACGGGATTGTTATAAGTAGAATTTTCGATGCTGCAAAAGAAGCAGCACTCGAATATAAATTTCCTCAGCAAGGCAATTTACTTCCATAGAAGGGTGCAGCTCACAGATGGAACAATGGTAAGCAGACACCTGGACAAGGAGGGGAAGGGGTACTTATGCCTGTCGGGGGTCATCCCTGCTGCTGTGTTGTTTCCCTGTTGGCTAGGGTTAGACCACAGAAGCTAAACTAATCCTGATTGGTTATTTTAAAGACAGTAGGGGTCCAAGCTGGAGTGACAGGGTGGGTGGTTTGGTGGGAAGGACAGTTATGGGCAGGTCAGAGCAGGTAGCCAGGGTTGACCTGGGTTAAAGGAGGTAACTGGAGCCGGTGACTGAAGCAGGTGACCGGGATGAGTCAGGATGGACCTGGAGCTGGGGGCTGGGGGAACAGATGTCAACTACTGATTAGAACCGGTGGAGAAGGTTGTTTACTGGAACTACAAGGAAGTTAAACTTTAAAACAGAGAATTAAAGAATAAGACAGCTGAACATACTAACATACTGATTCTTGGAAGAGAAACTTGGCGTTCCCTATATCTAACATGGTGGTGTTTGATAGCATTTTATCCACAGTAGAACTTTTTTTAAAAATTGGAGTCAACCTTCTCAAACCTTACAGCTGCTTTATCACTCAGTTTGTGTAATAGTCTAAATCCTTTGTTGTCATTTCAACAATGTTCACAACGTTTTCACCGGAAATCAATTCCATCTCAAGAAGCCATTTTCTTTGCTCATCTCTAAAAAACAGCTCCTTATCCGTTCAAGTTTTATTATGAGATGGCAGCGATCAGTCACATTTTCAGGCTCCACTTCTAATGCTAGTTGTCTTGCTATTTCTACCACATCTACAATGACTTCCTCCACTGAAGTCTTGAGTCCCTCAAAGTCATTCATGATGGTTGGGTCAAATTCTTCCAAATTTCTTTTAATGTTGATATTTTGATCTCCTCCCATGAATCACAAATATTCAGAATGGCATCTAGAATGGTGAATCCTTTCGAGAAGGTTTTCAATTTACTTTGCCCAGATCCATCAGGGGAATCACTCTTTACGGAAGGTACAGCCTTAAGAAATGTTTTCCCTAAATAACAACACCTGAAAGTTGAAATTACTCCTACAGAAGGATGTTGTATTAGCAGACATGGAAACAATATAGATCGTTGTATATTTCCACCAGAGCGCTTGGGTGACCAGGTGCATTGTCAATGAGCAGCAATACTTTGAAGGGAATTGTGCATGAGCTTTTTTTTTTTTTTAAGCATTATGTCTCAGTAGCGGCTTAATATATTCAGTAAACCACGCTGTAAACAGAAATCCTTGCATCCAGGATGTGTTGTTTTCTCATACGTAGAGTAGATTTAGCATAATTCTTAAGTGCCTTAGGATTTTCAGAATAGTAAATGAATATTGACTCCAACGTAAAATCACTGGCTGCATTTGCCTCTAACGAGAGTGTTAACCTGTCGTTTGAAGCTTTGAAGACAGACATTGACTTCTCTCTAGTTATGAAAGTACTAGATGGCGTCTTCTTCCAGCAGAAGGCTGTTCGATCTACACGGAAAATCTCTCGTTTGTGTGGTCGCCGCCATCAGTGATTCTAGCTGCATTTTTCGGATAACTTGCTGCAGCTTCTACAAGAGCACTTTACCTTGTACTTCTACATTGTGGAGATGGCTTGTTTTGTTAAACCTCATGAACCAGTCTCTGCTAAATTCCAACTTTTCTTCTACAGCTTCTTCACCTCCCTCAGCCTTCATAGAATTAAGGCTACTTAGGGCCTTGCCCTGGACGAGACGGCTAGACTTTGGCTTAAGGGAATGTTGTGGCTAGTTTGATCTTCCATCCAGACCATTAAAACTTTCTCTATATCACCAGTAAGGCTGTTTTGCTTTCTTATCATTTATGTGTTCACTAGAGTAGCACCTTTAATTTTTTTCCAAGAACTCTTTCTTTGCATTCATAGCTTTGTTAACTGTTTGGTGCAAGAGTTCTAGCTTTCAGCCTGTCTTGGATTTCAACATGCCTTCCTCACTAAGCTTAATCAAGCTGCCACTTGATTAAGCTTAATCATTTCTAGCTTTTCATTTAAAGTGAGATATGGATATCTCTTCTTTTCACTTTATGACAAGGCAACAGTAGGGTTGTTAGTTGGCCTTATTTAAGTATTACTGTGTCTCAGAGAATGGGGAGGCCCAAAGAGAGGAGAGAGATGGGGAACAGTAGGAACACACACATTTATAGATTTAAGTTCACCGACTTATATGGCCGTGGTTCATAGTGCTTCAAAACAATTACATAGTAACATCAAAAACTACTCATCCCAAGTTACCATAACAGATGTAATGAAAATTAAAAAGTCTGAAACATTGTGAGACTTGCCAAAATGTGACACAGAGAGAGGAAATGTGCATATGCGTATTGGGGACATGACACTGATATTGGGACATGGCGCTTGACTCAAAGTTGCCATAAATCTTCAATTTGTAAAGAACACGGTATCTATGAAGCATGACAATTCCAAGCACAACAAAATGAGGCGTGCCTCTCTTTGTACATGTGTGTGCCTTTGAAGTTAGGTATACATCCAAAAGTGAAATTGCTGAATCCAAGCGTGTGCACATCTCTCTCTGACCTCTAACCCGAGGTTCAAAGGGCTCATGTGAGTAGGTTAGGTCAATCAAGTCAATCTCCCTGTGTTTGAATTCAGCTCTGCCCTAGAGGATAGCCTCATCACAGAAGTAAAATCCATCCTGTTCATAGTCCTAGGGATCCCACAGGGCATACACAACATGGAGCAGGACTCCTGGGGGCATCTTAGAATTCTGCATACCGCACTCCTTTTGTTCAATGCCTAGGAAACTTTTCTAGAATTTCTAAAAAAATTCTCAGTATTTTGTCAGTTGTCTCTGGGACAGTTACTGCGCTTAACTTGGTCAATCTTCTGGGACCAGTTACGGTGCTTCACTGGGTCATTCTCTTTAATATGTTCTCTCCACCAAGTCTTGTAAACCTTGTTTTCTTGTTCATTTTTCAACAAAGTCCACTTTTGCCATTGAGCTGCCCCATTTCCCCAAGAGGCTCTGGTTGAACAGAAGGGCTGCGAGGGGCTTTGTGGCAGGTAGAATGCCCGGAGATGCAGAAATTTTGGAGGAATCTGCATTTCAATAGGATGTGGATACTAAGATTGGCAAAGAATAGGAGATTTTAGAGAGCATCAGTACAAATACACACTCAGCCAGTTCTAGTTCTGGGTCATGCTTTTATTTCCTCAGTATCTGTTGATTAAATGTGAAGATGCTATAAGCACTGCTTGTTAACCATGCTCTGAATGAAGAGACGACCTAAACAGGCTTTGTGTGAGCAACGAGGCTGTTTATTCATCTGGGTGCCAGTGGGCTGAGTCCAAAAAGAGTCAGCAGAGGGTGGTGCGATAGGACCCGGTTTTATAGGTTGGGGGTAGGTAATGGAAAGGGGGGCGGTGTCACAGTGTCCAATGTCACAAGGTTGACTTATCAGTTGAGGCAAGAAAAATGGTAGAATTTTGCCAGGTCGGTTTATCAGATCACAGGGTCCAGTGTCACAAGGTTGACTTATCAGCCGAGGCAGAACAATGGTGGAATGTTGCAAGGTTGCTTAATCAGGCACTGCAGGAGCTAGCTAATCTTCTCTTTTTGAGATTTTCTTGTTATCTAATAATTACTGGCTCCGGGGAGGCCATCTGGAGGTGTACGTGTGGGTCACGGGGTCACCATGGCTTGACTATGGTGTAGTCCCTGGTGCAGTAGGTTCAGACTTGCATTCCTGCCTTTTCATATTAATAATATAAAGGTAAAAAAGTAAAAACTAGAAAAAGTGGGGGGGGCAGTGAAATTTTGGGGGCAGTAGAAGGGGTGATGGGCAATGTTTCTCAGGGCTTCTTCGAGTGGGATTGGGAGCAGTGTGGAAACCTAAAAATGGGAGAGATTTTAGACTCCCGAGAGATTTGGGGGCAAGGGGTGATATTGTGGGGTTGTTAAAAGGAGCATTTGCCATACTGACTGATGGGTTACAGCTTGGATATGATTCTGTAGGAATCGAGAGATTAGTCGGAAAAGGCAAGGTCTGAATAAGAGGAGAAGGATAGATATGAGGGGGGCTGCTGACGGTGGAGCTGAGATGCCCAGTTAGAGAGTGGCCAGCTAGGTCCGGAATAATCATTTGCCTGATCAGCGAGCTTTTGGGCCCTGCCTTTCAGTCTTTTGATGGCGTCATATACAGGGCTGGATTGGTTTAGATAAAACTAGCATTCTTCATTTAGGAATAGGCAGAGTCCTCCTTTCTCAGCAGTCAATAGATAGAGGCCTCGGCGATTTGGGACAGCTGCAGCCAGGGAATTAACTTGGGCTGAGAGAACAGATAGTTTGAGTTATGTCTGAAATGCGGGTGGAAAATTCATTAGAGAGACTGCGGTGACGGAAGGAGTAAGGCCTGCTATGCCTGTCCCGATCGCAGCAGTGGGGACTCCTAATCCTACGCAAGGGGATGAACGGAATGACTCTCTTTTGTCATGTAGGAGTTACAAGGGGGACAGAGGGGCGTTCATTTCCGTTGGCAAGCTGGATTTTGGGAGTAAGGAAAATTAAGGTAGAGATGCCTGTCCTGAAGAAAGGCAGAGGTAGGTGGAAGAGCCACAGAGGAAGAAAGTCCTTGGCCGAGCAGAGCTGGATGTGTAGACAGAAGAGATGAGAAAGCGTTTGGGGGGCTGGGGTCTTGTGCCCAGATACCAAGGGAACCAGCAAGGTTCCCTTGCTGGTGTATGAGAAAGCACTTGGTATCTGTGAGTAAGCATCCGCTTTCATTAACACGATTAGGTGTGAGCAGGCAGGAAGAGGGGCCTGAAGGAGAGTCTGAGGAACGAGGGAGGACAGCCAAGGATGGCGTGGGAGACAGGGTGAATGCCCACCTAGGCAAGACTTGCTATTGACATTCTTTAGAGTGCTCGTGGTGAGGGAAGGCCTTTCCGTAATGTGAAGCTGGTATGTTCCTATTTCTTGGTTAACGTGGGTGACAGGGCCTTGGAGGTGAAGTGTAAAGGAACCCAAGAGGGAGGGAGATCTCCGAGGGGAATTCCATCAGGTGAGTGCTGGGAGATGCATAAGTGAGCGGCAATAGAGATAGTTGTTTGTGTGGTTAGTGGTCCGAAAACGGGGGGGGGGGGGGTGCCGGTGTGTGGAGCTGACAGAAGGGAAAGATTACATAGGTAGGTGGGAAGAAGAGCAGCAGCCTGTTGTATCAGATATGCGGGGTGATTTTGTTGAATCTTTCTAGGAAGTAGAGGAGTTCTTCTGGGGCATACAGGTGGGGTTGTTGAAGGAAGTCTGGAGGTGGAAAGAGACAGGAGAGTTTGCCCAGTTAACTGGCAGGGCAGGGACGGCTGTGGAGGAGGCAGAGGAGAGCGATATGCATAGCCAACAACCACTGGCTAAGGAAGGAAGGGTTTGAAATGGGAGAGAATGGGTTAGGTTGACGGTATGTTGGAGGTAATTAGGTAGGGGTAGAGGGTAGCAGGAGAACAGGAGTGAGGTTAAGAGTGAGTATAAAAGAAAAGAAGGGGACTTCATCAGGGTGGAAGAACTGGGGAGCTCCCTGCCACACAAGGTCATCCACTCTAAGAGAGAGTAAGGGTGGCAGCTTGAGGGTAAAACCATGAAATGTCAGCTGTGAGTGCTCGGAGGAAGACCATACTGGCAACGTAAACAAGAGCAAGGCATGCCAAATAATAGGAACAGAGACGTCCTGAGGCGGGTTGAAGTAGGAGGGGCGACTGCGTTAAATAGCGGTGTTAGGAAAAGCATGACTCATGGAAGTAAAAGAAAGGTATGTTAGGTTTATATAGGACTGTGCTTCCACTTCGGGGATATGAGTGAGTTGAAGAGAAATGGGGGAGAGTACGTGTGGCTTCCAGGAGGTGCAGGCCGATTGTCTGATGGACACAGCTTTATCCTGGAATGATGGACCCACCGGGGAGAGTCTTGTGGACGGACGGTGGCTGGGGTGCTACAGATGACCAGGAAGGGTCCTGTCCACTGAGACTGCAGAGACCGAGGGGTTAGGCTTTTAACTAGGACTGACCTTCCAGCTAGGGTGTCTTCCTATGGCCGGCTATCTGAAGTGGGTAAGAGGAGATTAGCAGCCTGGCAGATTTCACGTCTGGCCTGTGGGAGGACTGGAAGGTAGTCACCAAGAGGACTGGTGTCTGGAATAAGATCAGGCGCAAACAGAAAGGTGCCATGTAGGAGTTCAAAGGGGCTGTACCCTGTGGGTTCTTTAGGAGTAGCTCGAATCTTGCGAAGAGCAAGACGTAGGACCGTTCAGTCTTTTTTTGGTTGGAGGCTGACTTTGGTGAGATGTGTTTTTAAAAGGGTGTTGGCTTTCTACTTATCCTGAGGATGGAGGGGGGTATGGGCGTGGAGATTCCACTGGATGCCAAGGGCCTGGGAGACTGTTTGGGTAACTTGGATAATGAAGGCTGGTCCTTGTCAGATGGTATAGAAGTAGGAAGACCCAATCAGGGGATTATGTCAGTTAGGAGAGAAGAGATAGATGCGGTAGCTTTTTCGGACCCGGTAGGAAAGGCTTCAACTCATCTGCTAAAGGTGTCAATCCAGACGAGAAGGTACTTAAATCTGTGGACATGCGGCATATGAGTAAAATCTATTTGCCAGTCTGGTGCGGGGGAAAATCCCCTGGCTTGATGTGTAGGAAAAGGTGGGGGTTAAGGAAGCCTTGGGGAGTAGTGTGGTGGCAGCCGGAACATTGAGACGTGATTGTTTTCAGGATGGATTTCCACGATGGAAAAGAAATGAGGGGTTCTAAAAGACGGGCTAGAGGCTTGTGTCCTACTTGAAAATGGCTATGAAAGGATGTGAGTACACAGTAGGCTTGTGAGGCAGGGAGGGGAATTTTCTGTGGTCTGAGAACCACTTACCTTGAGTAGGAAATGGTGGGTAGGTTGAGGTTTCGGAGGGGAAGTAGGTAGGAGTCACAGATGAGAAGGAGAAATACTGGCCACGAGAGGCAGGCACTGCACTGTCAGCTGCTTCTTTAGCTCTTTAGCTGTTTTAGCGGCATAGGCATGTCCTTGGGTGATGGGGTCTGACAGCTTTTGGCGCCCTTTGCAGTGAACGACTCCAGCTTTGGCTGGAAGGAGAGCAGCTTTAAGAAGGGTTTTTATTTAGGAGGCATTGATAATAGAGGGCCCTTGTGTGGTGAGAAAACCTCTTTCTGCCCAGGTAACAGCATGGTGATGAAGAATGTGGAAGGTGTACTTAGAATCAGCGTAAATACTGATGTGTAACGCTTTTGCAAGTGTCAGAGCCCAGGTTAAGGTGATAAGTTCAGCTTGTTGGGAAGTGGTAGAGGCGGGTAGTGTGGCAGCCTCGATAATAAGATGAGGGATACAACAGCACCGCCAGCTTTGGCCAGTGCCAACCGACTGGGCTTTGAAGAACTGCCATCAGTAAAACATGTGTGGTCTGGATCTGGGATTGATTGGGAAGAGAGAAATACGGGGAAAGGGGGCGGATGCTACGTGGATTAGTGAGATGCGATTGTGCTGATCAGGACTTGTATTGGGTGTTAAGTGAGAGGCTGGATTGAAGTCAGGTCCAAGAGCAATGGTCACTGTGGGGGTTTCAATAAAGAGTGCACCAGGCTGGAGGAGGCGAGGGGCTGAAAGCAAGTGTGTAAGGTGTGAAGAAGAAACTAAACTTTGGAGGTTGTGTGAGCTGTAGAGGGTCAGTAGGGTGTAGCCTGTAATTTTAAGGGATGGTAGGAGTCTTACAGCCGGGCCACCGCAGTGTGTAGACATGACAGCCAGCCTCGCACTGTGAGGTCAAGTTGTTTAGACAAGAAGGCGCTGGTCGTGGGCCTGGCTCTGTTAAGAAGCCCGACTGCACAGCCTTTCACTTGTGCTGTGTGAACGGAGAAGGGTTGGGAGGTGGGGGGAGCGCTGGTGGAGGGGCTGTTTCTAAGGCCTTCCTTCGTGAAGGAAAGGAAGAATGGTGGAAGGATTTGGGGACCATGCGGCCAGTTAAGTTTCCTTTTGTAAGTTTATAAAGTGGTTTGGGTAGGAGGACAAAACCTGGTATCCAGAGGCAAAAATGTCCTACAACGCCTAGGAAGGAGAGAAGCTGCCGTTTAGTGGATGGGCTGGGGGTTGGGAAATTAACCAGATACAGTTGACAGGGAGAGCACGTGTAGGCTGAAGAAGGACACCAAGATAAGTAATGGACAGGGAAGAGATTGGGCTTTAGAAGGGGCCACATGGTACCCCTTGAAGTACAGAAGTTGAAGAAGCAGGAAAGTGTCTTTCCAAGAAGATTCATAGGAGGGACTGCAAAGAAGATCGTCCACATGTTGAATGAGGTGGGAGGCAGATGGATAGAAGGAGGTCGTGGGAAAGGGATTCTGAAGTAGTGTGGGCTATCTCTGAAACCTTGGGACAGAACGGTCCAGGTGAGTTGTTGAGACTGGTGGGGTGTCGGGGTCCGTTCAAGTGAAGGCAAAAAGAGGCTGAGAGGAGGGGTAAAAGGGGGTGGTGAAAAAGGCGTCTTTAAGGTCAAGAGCAGAATGGTGCCTTGTGGAAGGGGGTATGGAGGATAGGAGGGTGTAAGGGTTTGGTACAACAGGATGAACGGGAAGTACCATCTGACTGATGAGGCGAAGGTCTTGGACTAGCCTATAGGATTTGTCTGGTTTTTGGACAGGGAGGATGGGGGAATTGTAAGAAGAGTTTGTAGCTTTACAAGGCCATGTTGTAACAGATGGGTGATAACAGGCTTTAGGGCTTTTAAAGCCTGTCGTGGGATGGGATACTGGCGCTGGGCCGGGTAAGGTTGATTAGGTTGCAATGGGATGATAAGAGGGGTGTGGTCGGTTGCCAGGGATGGAGAGGATGTGTCCCATACCTTTGGGTTGAGGTAGGGAGATATGAAGAGGGGTTGCGAGGGAGATTTTGAATCACGTAGAAGGATGGCAGTGAGATGTGGCTGTGGTCCAGGAGTAGTTAAGGAGGCAGATAATTTTGTTAAGGTGTCTTGGCCTAGTAACGGGACTAGGCAAGTGGGGATGACTAGGAAGGGGTGGGTAAAGGAGTGCTGCCCGATTTGGCACCAGAGTTGGGGAGCTTTAAGCGGACTAGGAGTTTAAGGGGTCTAGAAGGCCGTCAATATCCACAACAGTTATGAAGGCAAGGCATAGGCCCTTCAAAGAAGGCAATGTGGAGTGGGTAGCCCCTGTATTGATTAAGAAGGGGATGGACTTACCTTTTGCTGTAAAAGTTATGTGGAGCTTGGTGTCCGTGATGGTCCAGGGGGCTTCTGAGGTGACAGAGCAGCATCAATCTGCTGCTGCTAAGATGAGGAGATCTGGGAAGGAGTCATTCAGAGACTTTTGGGTTTGAGCCTCGGTGCAGCTGTGACATGAGTTGGGCAGTCCGACTTCCAGTAGGGTCTTGCACAGATGGGACATGGCTTAGGAGGCATCCCGGGTGCGGGCATGCCTTGGCCCAGTGGCCAGTTTTCTGGCGTTTGAAGCAAGGTCCTTGGGGAGGAGGTCCTGAAGAAGAGCCTGGACGCTGTGGTTTGGGCGTTCTGGGTTTTTTCGAGCTGGAGGTTTGGCTGGGGGTTGTCTTACAGTGGAGGCAAGCATTTGTCATTCTGAGATACACTGTTGCTTTGCAGCTTCTTCTCTGTTATTGAACACCTTAAAGGCGAGGTTCATTAGGTCCTGTTGTGGGGTTTGAGGGCCAGAGTCTAGTTTTTGGAGTTTTTTTCCTCATATCAGGGGCAAATTGGGTAATAAAATGCATATTAAGAATAAGACCACCTTCTGGCCCCTCTGGGTCCAGGGCAGTAAATCGTCTAAGGGTGGCTGCTAAACGGGTCATGAACTGGGCTGGGTTTTCATCTTTTCCCTGGGTAGTTTCTTTAAGTTTGTCATAGTTGACAGCTTTATATGCTGATGGTTTTTAGTCCTTCAGCTGTGCAGGAGATCATGTAACCTCGCCTGGCTATATCGGGGGAACCTGCGTGGTATTCCCATTGGGGATCTTCCCAGGGAACTTCCCTGGTACCTTCCTGCACACTGGGTTCAAGGTGCCACTGATCTTCAGTATAGGATTGGGCTAGGGTATAAACCTTTCCGCTCCTTCGGGGTGAGAGTAGAGGTGAGGATGACATTTAAGTCACTCCAGGTTAAGTCATAGAACTGGGTTAGATATTGGAACTCTTGTATATATTTAGTAGGATCGAATGAAAAGGAGCCTAACTGTTGGCAGAGTTGGGAAAGGTCAGCTAAAGAGAAAGGAACGAATACCCTAACTATGCCTTTGGCTGCAGCCACCTCTCGAAGGGAGAATTGTTGGGCAGGGACGGAGGAGTCAGCCATGGGACTAAACTGTAAAGTGGACAGGATGTGAGGTGAGGAGGTGACAGGAGGGACATAGGGAGGTGGGTTGCGGGCAGAGGAAGAGGAGGAAGCCTCTGAGCAGGGGGAAGATTAGGGCCTGGATTAGGGCCTGGTTCAGACAGGCAGGAGGAGAAAGGTCAGAAGGGTCGATGGACAAGGAGGACTCTGAGTCACTGGCAGAGGCAGGAGGGGTGGATGGAAGGGAGAGAAGGAAAATTTGGGACAGGTTGCATTAAGAGCAGAGATCAGGAAGGGATCAAAGTGTAAAAAATGCCTGGACGTATGGCACTTTAGGTCATTTGCCCATTTGTCGACAAAAATTGTCTAGGTCCCACAGAATAGAAAAATTGAAAGTGCTGTTTTCTGGCCATTTGGAACCAATCCCATATTTGTATTGGGGCCAGGTCCTATTGCAGAAAAGAACGAGATGTTTAGGTTTCAGGTCGGGTGACAGTTGAAGAGGTTTTAGGTGTTTTAGGAAGCAGGCTAGAGGCAAAGAGTGAGGCGTAGAGGGTGGAATATTGCCCACAGTGAAGGAAGGAAGTTTTAAGGAGAGAAGTAGAGACGAGGAGGATGGGAGAAGAGCAGCTAGCAGGGCTTTCAGTAGGCATCCCTGAGTCCTGGGCTGTAACGTGAGTGAGTGATCAAGGCAGGCGTCCTTGCTGTTGACCAGACACAAAGGGAAGACTGTCTTCTCGAGTCTGTGACCAACATTGCAGTTTTTGAGTGCACGGATAGAATGTCTTCTTTGTCTCTGCTTAGAAGGAGAAGGATATAAAGGGAAAAAGAGAGAGGGAGACACTGCTTACCTGATCTGAAGATGGTGAGAGGGTTGTGGGGCTGGTCTGATGCGCTGAGGTTGCAGGTGAGTCTCTTCACAGAGGGAGAGCAGGGACAGGTGGATGGCCTCCCAAAGGAGTACCCCTATCTTGGGTTTTGGCACCAAATGTTAAGCACGCTCTGAATGAAGAGACCATCTAAACAGGCTTTGTGTGAGCAACAAGGCTGTTTATTCACTCGGGTGAGAGTGGGCTGAGTCCGAAAAGAGAGTCAGCAGAGGACCGTGGGAAAGGACCTGGTTTTATGGGTTGGGGATAGGTAATAGAAAGTTACAGTTTAGGGTGGTTTTTTGAAAGCCAGAGGGGGGTGTCACAGGTCCAATGTCACAAGGTTGACTTATCAGTTGAGGCAGGAACAATG
Source organism: Cacajao melanocephalus (assembly GCA_963573385.1). NCBI lineage: Eukaryota > Metazoa > Chordata > Mammalia > Primates > Pitheciidae > Cacajao > Cacajao melanocephalus. The sequence goes on from CAUYLG010038287.1 coordinate 85,165, forward strand.
GCAGAAAGTCACCAGGTCAGTTAATCAGGCCACAGGGTCCAGTGTCACAAGGTTGACTTATCAGTTGAGGTAGAACAATGGTGGAATGTCACAAGGTCGGTTAATCAGGCACTGCAGGAGCTAGCTATTCTTTTCCTTTTGTGGTTTTCTTGTTATCTCAGACTTTCTGGCTCCAGGAGGCCATCTGGAGGTGTACATGTGGGTCACAGTGGTCACCATGGCTTGACTATGGTGTAATCCATGGTGCCATCAGTCCAAAGAATCTTGCACTGCTGTTTTCCAAGCTCTCATAAGCAAACTATTAGCTTCCCCTGGAAAATACTTTTGGGGGAATTGTTTCCTTGCTTTATTTTGGAGACAGTTGCCATTACTTTAAAATTAAATACTATGATGAGAGAGAGACAGAGATATCAAGGCAAGAAACCTTCCAAATTACCCCAAAACTTCTGGACAGAAAACAGTTGAAGACAGAGAAGGCAGAAAGACATTCTTAGCCCTGAGTAGTCAATGATCTGTTTATTTGCTACAGATGACAATTGATATTATATATTCTTTAATGATACATGATTTTTACATTACTCATTGGCAGGTGACAGATAGTTTGGAGTACTATATTGAGGTCAAAATTGCCCGAACAATTTGCAAGAAAATTGCAGAAGATGAAAACTGTGCATTTCAAAAGGATCCCAAAATGCAAAAGGTATGTGGCTGAGACAAGGGGGACTCCTTGCCTGGTAAGATTCGTATGCCAGATCATATTCGGGACTGTGGATGACAAGGTTCTAGGCACACAGCATCGTTTCTACTATCTATTGCTGATGCCACCCTTCCCCACCTGAATGTTATGGGATCTCTGGGGTGTTGCTTTTCTGGCTGGAAACCTCTACAGCTGGTGGCACCTTTGCCCAAGTTCTTGTCCTGCATCTGGAAAGAATGAGGTACACAGACAAGCGGAGGGGGAGCAAGATGAAGAGGAGCTTCACTGAGCGTTAGAACAGCTCAGAGAAACCCCGTGGTGGGTAGCTCCTCTGCAGGCAGTTTGTCCAGAGTGTTCAGCTCTCAGCAGAGAAGGCAGTTCCTCTCTGCAGCTGGTCATCTGGCAGTCTTCCCAGCTCTCAGCAGAGAGGAGAGCTCCTTTGTGCAGCTGGGGATGTTATGGTTTTCAGAGGAGGGAAATGTGTGCTTATTTGCCCATGAGCAGTCATGGGTGGGCCCAGGAATAAGTACAAGTTTCCCCTCTCTGGTCTGCAGGACTGGCAGGTCAGCCCAGAGGCCTCAGGACCTCCCCAGCCTGAAGGTGTGGCTTCACCTGGGACCCACCCCCTTCTGCCCAGGAGCTTGTCTGCCTCTCACCACCCTTCATGGCACAGGCTGTTCATGCCAAGGAGCTCCTGCAGGCCAGTGCTGAGCTATCTTCAGCAACCCCTCATCCTCAGCAACGCCTCGGCCTCCCTCCCGTGGTCCTTGGTGCCCAAAGATTGGAGGAGGCCAAAGCAACAGGGGGCCAGAGTATTACAGCTGGCCTGAGCATGCACACACCCGGCTGGGTTGTGACAGCTCCAGGCTCTACCTCATCCTTGCTGGATGGTCAGAGCAGGCGCCAGGAGCGGGGAGAGGCCAGGCAGTGTGAGCAGGCATCTCAAAGCCTGTGGGTGAGAGGGAGGCCTTCCCAGGCCTCAAGAGCACAGAGATGCCCAGGTCTGCAGCTGGGCTTGCACACACAAACACACACACACACACACACACACTTAGTGGCTTAAAGTAAAATCAACTCATTATTTCTCAGTATTCTGCAATCTGGGCTGTGTTCTGCTGGGGCAGGAAAATTCTAGATAGCTGCTTTACTCATGTGTCTGGCACCTCCACAGGGATGGCTGAAACCATGGGGGGCTTGCCAGGCATCCTTCCTAATCTGCTCGGGGCTCCTCATGGAGCAAACTTATAGAGTGAGCCAGTCATCCTGCTTTGTCAAAGATTGTAGGCTTTCCTAGGATGTAGGCCTTTCAGTACCAAAACCAGGGAAATTTTGGCAAACCAAGATGGGTGGGTCATCCTGCACTTGGACATTCTCACAACATGGTGCTTCCAGAAGAGTCAAAATTCTTAATTAGCTTCTAAGAGGAGGAAGCAGAAGCTGCCACCAGAACTGACAGAGAAGAAAGTGATGGCCGCCATCTTGGTTCACTGCTTACTCTGGCACCCTCTGCTGCGGGGTGCTGGCCCAGTAGAAGGCATAGCATGACCGTCCCTCACTAGTCCTTGAAGAGCATTTTTCTCCTGCTGGGACTCCAGAGGCCTGTGACGGCTTTGACGCAGGGGGTGTTGGAAGAAACGCTTCTTGGCTGATTCTGATACCAGTGGGCTAGGGGAGATCCCCAAATGCCGGCGGGACCTTGACCCTGGATGGTGTCTAGGCTCTTGACACCTGCATAAGAAGGAATTCAAGGACAAGTTTGAAAATACTGAAAATACAGAGATTTGCTGCAAAGCAAAAAGAACACACTCAAGAAGGAGGGAGTGTGGGTGTGTACTTAGAGAGAGAGTCATGTGCAAGGGGGTTTGGTGCTCCTACCTTTATGGATTTCTTTAACCGAAGGGTGGAATATTCACAAAAATTCCTGGAAAAAGATGGAGATTTCTTGGACCGATGTGCCACCCATTTTTACATCAAATATGGGTGTTTCTGGAGCTCCATGGTGCTGGAGGGTGTGTATTTAGTACATTAATGAGCACATAATGAATGCCTAGGTGAAACTTAGGTCAAATCCAGTCAGCCATGTTGGGTCCAGTCAGTTTTAGCCAGCTTGGTCCACACCCTGGTTTTCAGGGTATGATCAGCCCCGAGCTTCTGCAGCTATTTCAACAGTTTCCTTTTGCGAGTCATGCAAAACTACTGCCTGGAATTTTCTGTTCTCCTGCAATCACCCTGCAGTATTCCTTCCGCAATCCCACTAGTCCAGCTGCTGCATGGAAGTCCTGCAAGGCTCTGGAACTGTCCCAAGACTCTAGCCTAACGGCCCTGCACGTTCCCCACAGTCTCCGAGGTCCAGGCTGCTGCTGCCTCAGAGCAAGATGGGGGACAGCCTCAGCCAGGCCAGGGTATTGTCAAATGGGGATTGTCACAAAGGCAACTTCATCGCAGAGGAGCAGGCTTAATAAAAAATTCCCTTACTCTCCTCATATTTGATTAACAGGGATACATTTCAGATGTAAATTTAATCTTTTAAATGTATATAAATATTTTCTAAAGGTATATTCTCATAAAACTGTAAGTGATAACAGTGAGGTCATGCCCCTTGGACTCCTGGATGATGCCCGAATTCTGCCCCCTGCCCAGGAGTTTCCACTGCGATCATTTGTGTGGACAGCCTTAAGATAATTTCACTATGAATTTACATAAATGACTTTGTCTTTTTTCTCTTTCCTTTTTTATTTAAATAACTGCTGACACATAGTGTGTTTTTTGATGTAACTTTCTCTTTTTCACTTTGTCTTGGTAATCTTCACATAGATATTATTTCCAATTTTTTTCTTTTATAAATGGAACTAAATTGAAAATCCTTATATATGTATATTTCTGTGCCTTGTGTATTTTTAAATCTATTTACTAAATACCTAAAGCAGGCACAAGACATGGATTGGCAGAATTAGTGTCAGATAAGTGATTGGCAAAAACGGCTCAGACATAATGCCAATTAAAAATACCCTCATATTTAGGCGGGGTGTGGTGGCTCATGCCTGTAATCCCAGCACTTTGGGAGGCTAAGGCAGGTGGATCACCTGAGGTCAGGCGTTCAAGACCAGCCTGGTCAACAGGGTGAAACACCATCTCTACTAAAAATACAAAAATTAGCCGGACGTGGTGGCGCACGCCTGCAGTCTCAGCTACTCGGGAGGCTGAGGCAGGAGAATCACTTGAACTTGGGAGGTGGAGGTTGCAGTGAGCCGAGATCCCACTACTGTACTCCAGCCTGGGTGACAGAGAGAGACTCCATCTCAAACAAAACAAAACAAAACAAAACAAAACAAAACACTTCATATTTCAATGAAGAGGAGACATCACAGCAGAATGCCAAGTGCAAGGGGGTGGATAAAACTAGAGAGTGAATTCTTGTAAAAGATTAGGAATAATTTTAAATTAAGTGATATTTGAAAAATCCAGGAAAGTACTAAGAATGATATATCTAATGCCCATGTGCCTACCATACAAATTTTACAACTATTATCATTTTATTACATTAATTTTAGGTATCTATTTTCTAAAATTTATTTTTATTTATTTTTAAAAATAAATTTTATTGGGTATATCACATGATAATATGTGATTCCTATACAAAGTAAAATGGTTACCATAGTGAAGTAAAATAACATATCCATAATCTCACATAGTTATGCATTGTTTTTGTGACATGAACAGCTAAATCCAGTCATCTAGCAGAAATCCCAAATTTAGTGTAATTTAATTAACTATAATAATGTACATTAAATTTCATCCTGCATCCGCTCATTCGTAACTTCTAGCCTGTATCTCCCAACCCGCACCTCAACCCGCTCTGCAGGTAACCATTATTTTAATCCTTTCTTCGTATATTTGACTCTTAGTTTTTTAGATTCTACATGTAAGTGTGATCATGCAATATGTTTTTTTCTGTGTCTGGCCTCATTTAGTTCAATGTCCTCCAGCTTCATCCATGCGGCCAATGACAGGATCTCCTTCTTCTTGAGGGCTGAATAACGTCTCATTGTGTGTGTGTACTACATTTTCTTTATACATCCATCTGTTGATTAGGTTGTTTCCACAGCTGGCTACGGTGAATAGTGTTGCAATGACCGCAGGAGACACAGGAGTGCAGGTATCTTTGTGAGGTGACAATTTGCTTTCCAGAGGGATTGCTGAATCATATGGTAGTTCTATTTTTAATTTCTTTAGGAACCTCCATACTGTTTTTCATAATGGCTGCACCAGTTTACATTCCCAGAAACAGTGTACAAGGGCTCTCTTCTCTCCACACCCTCACCAACATTCTTTATCTCTTGACTTTGGTAATAGCCATCCTAATGGGTATTATTAAATATTTATTTTAAAAAGTGAAACGTTGCACATCTATTATGCTCCCCCGTCCCAGGTAACCACTCTTCCATCATTGGTGGGTAACTTTTCTTCCTATGTTTAAACACTTTTACCTATGTAAAAGAATTTTGTGCACTTTTCAAAATTTACCTGCATGTTGGAACTTTATTATTTTTTTTTTGGACTCAACAGTATATTTTGAGATTTATCCATGTTCATACAATCTACTATTATTTATTCATGCTCAATGATTTTTCGGGCCAGTGGATGCATATAGAAATAGACCAAAAATCGTTTTTATTACTGTAGATTAAGCTATTGTATGACTACATAATACTGTATTTTACCATTCCCTATTTTGAACACTTTTGGCTGTTTTCAGTTTCTCACTTTATTTTTAATTTTATTTATTTACTTTTAAAGACAAGGTCTCACTCTGTCATCCAGGCTGGAGAGCAGTGCCATGACCTTGGCTCACTGAAGCCTCAACCTCACGGGTGCAAGTGATTCTCCCACCTCAGCCTCCTGAGTAGCTGGGGCTACAGGCATGCACACCACACCTGGATGTTTCTAGGTTTTATTTATAAGACTTGATTTTTAATATCCTGGATAATTTTTATATTTTTTTGGAGATGTAGGTCTCCCTCTGTTGCCCAGGCTGGTCTTGAGCTCCTGGGACCAAGCAATCCTCCTGCTCCAGCCTCCGAAAGTGCTGGGATTACAGAAGTTTTTCACTTTTAGCAATAATGCTTCAGTGAAAGTCCTGATGCATGGCCACTGTACCAAGAAGCAAGAGTCTCCCTAGAGACAGCACTGGAGTAGGGCTGCACAACTTCCACGGCAGTGTGATGGGCCATGTGTGATGCCTGGCTTCACGTTTACTCCCCAAAGTGGTTAAACCAGCATAGCTTCCGTCAGTGGTGTGAGTAATTGTTCGTTTTTCCACAGCCGTGCCAGCACTTGGTGTTAGGAGTCTTAAATTTCTCCAGTGTGATATATGTGAGGTGTTATCTCCTCATCGCTTCACCTTGCCATCTCTCTAATTTGTAGCATGGTGGGATGTTTTGATATTTCTAGGTTTTACTTATAGGATTTGCTTCTTAATATTCTTCATTCTAGAGCAATCAGGCAGCCCCTGTTGGGGCTTAGTCCTTAGGTGGAGAAACACAGCTAACCTACTGTGATTCCCTGAGCTCACTCTCCTCCTGCTTCCCACTTTTCTGATTTTATCCCCCATTGGCCAAACTCAACTGGAAGTCAGAAGGTGCCCACTGACACTGTCCGTGGTGGTCATAGAGCAAGGGTGCCCATTGGCACGGTCTGCAGAGGTCAGAGGATAAGGGTGTCCATTTGAGCAACTACCAGAGATCAGAGGGTATGGGTGCCCATTGGAGCTGCCCATGGAAGCCAGTTTTCCAGCACATGCCAGATAGAGACAGGAGAAGTGCAGACCTCGGGGAACAAATGGAGAAAATTCAGCACAGGGGCGGGGTGGAGACGTGTGAACCGTGTGAGTCGATTCGTGTTCTATTGAGATATCTCAAACAAGGGATGATGTGGGTTAGGTTGGGGAAGCGGTCAGATTCTGGGTCTATGAAAGTTTGTTTAGAATTTGCTGATAGATTAGCCAAGGAGTATGGAGGAGGAAACTAAGGATGGCTTCGAGTTTGAGAGGTTTGGAGGTGGTTTACTGTCCTGGTTTTCTCTTATGATTCCGTCCTCTATCTTGAGTGCCTGGCACTTGATAAACTTTTATCCACTTACTCTCATCTATTTCTTATCTTGTGGAGATTTTCAGCTGTCTCTTCCCTTGCATGGGCCCTTTCCTGTTTCATAAAGCTCCTATAGATTGGACCCTATCTGTTTTCTCGGTTTATTTATTGGTATTTAGAGAGAAAGAAAGTGTGGCTATCTGGAATCCTTGGAAAATAAATTTTAAAACAATATTATTTAAAAATAATTATTGGCCTGATTCATTTAATGTAAAAACTTTGGAAATTTTCAAAAATATTAAGCATTTTAAAATCGACTATAAATATCCTTCTATAAAGCTTACCACTGTAAATATACTGGTATATATTTTGATTTAAAAATATTTTATATTTATATTTTTTTGTAGTTGAGAGCATAATAAATACTGTTTATGGTTTGGATTTTCATTTAATAATAAATCCTAAGCTTTTCCAAAACTGTAAAATTATTAGAGAGCATCATGTAATGAAACTATTCGGTATTATTTTGTGATGCTTCCGTATATTATTTAGCCAATTCTGATCATTGATTATTTAAGATTTTCCCTAATTTTTAGCTGCTATGGACAGTGCTATAATGGTCTTATTTCTTTGTGAGTGTATGTCTGAGTATTGTTTCCTTATGGGGCAGTTCTCAGAAATTGAATTATTTATCCAATATTTTGTCACCTCTTAAGGATTTTAATATACATTGCTAAAATATCCTGTAGGACTGAGCTTGATAATTGAGTTGTTCAGGTACTCTGTTTCCTCATGATTGTTTTCTGTCTGCCTTGGCTGGTCCGGAAGTTAAGCATTTACTTAGTCAACTGTCTGGTAAACCGGATGCCCACTCTCTCTCTTCACACCATTGGCACACACAGGCTTCCCCAACCCTGGATCCCCCTCCTGCCCAGGTGCAGAAGCCTGGACTCAGTTCTTTCTGGTTTTGTGTACTATTTTCTCCCCCAAACTCTTCCTACACCTTTGTATTTATACAACTTCTTCCCTACTTGATGCTGTCATTCAAGTTTACATTGACTTCACGGAAGTATTCTTACTTTACATTTTTATTGTAAATGAAGAGTTTAGAGAGAGAGGAGGGAAACAGTGCTCTCACTGCCATGCAGGGAGCCTGAAACCCACAGGTTCTGTAGGATTGTGGGGTGAGAGCTGCTTGTCTCCCTCCAGTCTTCCGGCTGCAAGCTTTCCTCCTTGGTTGCTGGCAAATTTCGGTTCCCCAAGGTGTGAAATGTTGCCTTCCCTGGTAGGACTCTCTGTGCAGCATGGGGTCTCCATGGGCTACAGGGAGTCCATGTGGCTGGATGAGGGCCAGGGCTGGAGATGGGGATTTTCCAATAATAACCCATCCTTGTGCTCTGACCCTTGCTCTCCTGGAGTGAATAAAGTCACACCCATGATGGCTCAAATCACAGCAGGAGAACTGAATGAGGACTCTTCTGGTGAGGGGGCTGGATGCTCTATTTTATTATTATTAGTATTATACTTTAAGTTCTGGGGTACAGGTGCAGATACTGCAAGATTGTTACACAAGTATACACATGCCATGGTGATTTGCTGCCTGCATTCCCCCTTCACCTACATTAGGTATTTCTCCCAATGTTATCCCTCCCCAATCTCCCCACTCCCTGCTATCCCTCCCTTAGGCCCCACTCTGCAACAGACCCCAGTGTGTGATGTTCCCCTCCCTGTGTCCATGTGTTCTCATTGTTCAACACCCACTTATGAGAGACAACATGTGGCATTTGGTTTTCTGTTCTTGTGTCAGTTTGCTAAGAATGATGGTTTCCAGCTTCATCCATGTCCTTGCAAAGGACATGAACTCATCCTTTTTTATGGCTGCATAGTACTCCATGGTGTATATGTGCCACATTTTCTTTATTCAGTCTATCATTGATGGGCATTTGGATTTGTTCAAAGTCTTTGCTATCATTGATGGGCATTTGGGTTGGTTCCAAATCTTTGCTATTGTAAACAGTGCCACAATGAACATACGTGTGCATGTCTCTTTATAATAGAATGATTTATAATCCTTTGTGTATATACCCAGTAATGGGATTGCTGGGTCAAATGGAATTTCTATTTCTAGATCCTTGATGAATCGCCACACTGTCTTCCATAATGGTTGAACTAATTTACACTCCCATCAACAGTGTAAAAGCGTTCCTATTTCTCCACATCCTCTCCAGCATCTGTTGTCTCCAGATTTTTTAGTGATCACCATTCTAGCTGGCATGAGATGGTATCTCAATGTGGTTTTGATTTGCATTTCTCTAATGACCAATGATGATGAGCATTTTTTATATGTTTTTTGGCTGCATAAATGTCTTTTTTTGAAAAGTGTCTATTCATATCCTTCCCCCACTTTTTGATGGGGTTGTTTGTTTTTTTATTGTAAATTTATTTTAGTTCTTTGTAGATTCTGGATATTAGCCCTTTGTCAGATGGGTAGCTTGCAAAACTTTTTTCCCATTTTGTTGGCTGCTGGTTCACTCTAATGATAGTTTCTTCTGCTGTGCAGAAACTCTTAAGTTTAATTAGATCCAATTTTTCTCTTTTGGCTTTTGTTGCCATTGCTTTTGGTGTTTTAGTCATGAAGTCCTTGCCTATGCCTATGTCCTGAATGCTTCTAGGGTTTTTATAGTATCAGGTATTATGTTTAAATATTTAATCCATCTGGAGTTAATTTTTGTATAAGGTGTAAGGAATGGGTCTAGTTTCAGCTTTCTGCACATGGCTAGCCAGTTTTCCCACCACCATTTATTAAACATGGAATGCTTTCCCCATTGCTTGTTTTTGTCAGGTTTGTCAAAGATCAGATGGTTGTAGATGTGTAGCATTACTTCCAAGGCCTCTATTCTGTTTCATTGGTCTATATCTCTGTTTTGGTACCAGTACCATGCTGTTTTGATTACTGTAGCCTTGTAGTATAGTTTGAAGTCAGGTTGCATGATGCCCTCAGCTTTGTTCTTTTTGTTTAGGATTGTCATGGCTATGTAGCCTTTTTTTTTTTTTTTTGGTTGCATATGAAATTTAAGGTTTTTTTTTGTCCAGTTCTGTGAAGAAGGTCATTGGTAGCTTGATGGAAATAGCATTGAATCTATACATTACTTTGGGCAGTATGGCCATTTTCACAATATTGATTCTTCCTGACTATGACCATGGAATGTTTTCTCATCTGTTTGTGTCCTCTCTTATTTCCCTGAGCGGTGATTTGTAGTTCTCCTTGAAGAGGTCCTTCATGTCCTTTGTTAGTTGTATTCCTAGGTATTTTATTCTCTTTGTAGAAATTGGATCCTCTGTTGTCTGATGGAGAGTGGCTGACTCAGACAGCCTCTTAGCCCTGCTGAATTTAACTCCTACCTGGAAATAGGAATTTCTGCTTTTGTTTTTTCTTTTTAAAATAGAAGCTGACTATTCTTTTTGTCTCTTTCAGATGGTTTTTTGTACCTTTATTGTTGCATCCAAACCATGGAAATTTGAACTCACCATGCTGAAGAAACATTGCGAAGATATGTAGCAATCTTCTAGCGTGTTCTGCCACACTCACTTCCGTTTTAAAGAGGAAGAAAAGATACTAGCAAGAACTAGAACAACACAGTTAACCCATCGACCTCATTTGTTTGGCCTTTTTGCTTTTGTGTTCTTCATGAGCTGATGTTGAAAATTTGTGATGTGTTTTGACAGCATTGCACAGCCTATTCTAGCTGGATACTTCACCTACTAGCTGGGATAATCTGCCACCAACAAATGGAAGCTGTTTCTACACCTCACCCAACTCTGAGTACAAATTACCTTTTACTGACAGCTCTTTCTAGGTAACCAGAGAACCCAGCTCTCAATTGCTTCAATCATGCTGGGCACTTTCTGTAAGGTTCTGGGAGTCTGGCTCTCTTGGGAGTTTCCGTCCATGGATTTCTGCAGAAATCTCCCTTCCCAGGACTTTTTGGAAGACACATTCTGTTGGCTTAGAAACAGCTAGTTTTAAACAGATTCAACCAGAGAGACAGTAGGATCATTTGGAGATTTTCATTAGTTTTGAGTTGAAGCAGAAAAGTTAATGGTGCAGGGAGAGAAGACTACATTTGTGTGTGTGTGGGGGTGTGTAGGGGTGTGTGTGGGGGTGTGTGTGTAGAGGTGTGTGTGTGGGTGTGGGTGTGGGTGTGGGTGCAGGTGTGGGTGTGGGTGTGGGTGCAGGTGTGGGTGTGTGTGTGGGTTTGTAGGTGTGTGTGGGTGTGTGTGGGTGCATTTGTATGCATGAGTGTGTGCTCACAATTAGATGTATCAGTTAGTTAATGCTGCATGACAAATCACCTGGTCATCTGACAGCTCAAGCAATTTATTTATATGTCTCATGGTGTCTGTGAGTCAGGCATCTCTGGGTGGCCTGGCTGGGTGGTTCTGGTTGTCACTTTTCATCAGGTTACACTCTGATATTGACTGTGTGCCATTGTTTGAAGGTTTGACGGACTCTGGAGAATCCCTTTCAAGGTAGCTCACTCCCATGGCTGCAGGTTGGCAGTGGCTATTGACTGAGGTCTCTGTTCTCCATGTGGCTTCTCCACAAGAGTGCATGTGAGCTTGGTATCCCGGCTGACTTGCTCCAGACACAGTGTTCCCAGAGACCAAAATAGAAGCTATCATATGTTTCATGACCTAAACTCAATTCAGAACAGCCTGGCTCAGTGTGGACTATACGAGGACATAAAGATAGGAGATCAGCGTCACTGGAGGCCATTCGGGAGGCTGGCCACTATAGTGTGTACGCACGTGTGCATGTGTGTATGGGGAGTGGACTGAGGTGATGAAGGGATAACCTGACCATACAGAGGCACTTTCTGAAATCCTGATGTGTAGACGGCAGCGCCAATGTTCAGGGTGGGGCCAGGACACAATATTGTGTAATAGCCAGTAATAACACAGGGTCAGGTTCTAACTTAGACACATGAGAGGGGGATGGTGAAGCTCTGAGGCCACCTGCCTGACAGCTCTCCTTGAGGGCTCTTCTCTGACAGAGCTGACTGCAACCTTCTGAGCTCCTCTGCCTGAGGGCTTTCTCTGCCAATGAGGGGCAGGCTAGAGTGCAAGTGAGTAATAATACCCATGAGAGGAGCCCTCAGCCAATGATAGAAGTTGGAGGATAAACATCCTGGGCTCTTGTCCCATGGGTATAACACAAAGTTGTGTAGTTATGTTCCACCCAGGCCCTGAGGAGCGCTCTGCAAGGCTGAGCTCTAGCTACCCATATTGCCAATCTCACTATCCGTGCTGCGTCTGCCCCTTACCATTTCCACTTTCCAACTGCCTTTCTGGAATCACTTCTAAATAAGCCACTGGTACCTGAATTTTTGTCTCAAAGTCAGCTTTGGAGGAGCCAACCTAATAGTGGAACCAGATCTACTATAAGTGGCAGCCTGAGATGCCCAGGGGCTTCTGGCTGAGATCAGACATCAGGACACCCTACATCTTGACAATGGAAACACCAAATTCTGCCAAAATATTTAAAGAGGTTCATTCTGAGTCATCTGAATGACTAAGGCAGGGAAACACCGTCTCGAGGTCCTGAGAGAGTGTGCCTGAGGTGGTCAGGTCACAGGTTGGTCTGATACATGCCACAGAGCCAGGAGTTGCAGGTAAAATTATAAATCAATATATGGAAGATATATATTTGTTCGGCCCAAAAAGGTGGGACATCTGAAGGCATGGGCTTACAAGTTATAGGTGTGTCTAGGGATTCTTTAGTTGGAAATTGGTAGAAAAAGTTAAGCTTTGTCTAAAGCATGGAGTAAGTAGAAAGGAATGCTAAGGGGATCTTCTAGCTGTCGGGTGATGCCATGCCAGTCAGAAAAGCAAGTCACAATGTGCTAGGTCAGAAAGCACCTTTTTGATGAGACTTTATGGTTTGTAAGGCATGATCCCTCAGGTCCTCAAACAGAAATTTCAGAAAGAACAAAAGAGAGTGAAAGAAAGAAGGAAGGAAGGAAAGAAAGAAAGAGAAAGAAAAAGAAAGAAAAAGAAAGAAAGAAAGAAAGAAAGAAAGAAAGAAAGAAAGAAAGAAAGGAAAAGAAAGAGAAGAGTTCAGTCCTCAACCTGCACTCCCTAACATCTGCCAGCCGCTGAGATCTTGGGTGGGGGCAGATGAGTGGCATTCTTCATGGTCCCACCCCACCCTGGGCCCCCTCCTTTCCCGTGTGCTGGCAGGGTCGTGGGGACACTGTCAGAGCAGTTCTTGTTCCATTCTTTCCCCTCCTTAGGATCAGGATCCCTGTGCTGCTACCTGCAGCACCTGAGGACACACCTCTCCCATCCACCCCCGCCTTCATCCCCAAGCTCTGTGCTTCTGGGGCCGCTGGTCTCCCTTGCCTCTTGGCCCGAGCTGGCCAGCCCTACGTGGTCTCATGAGCTGCCCATGAAGGAGGGTGTTCTTTGCTGAGTCCTGACAGTGTAACTGAACTCTGGAGGGACCCAGGTGTTCACATGCCCTGGGCTAGTTGTTCCTATCATACTCATCACACCTGTTGCCTGCTGCCCACATCTACGGTCAGTTTTGTTAATGTGATCCATGCATTGCTTCAGGTTTAGCTCTTCAAAACCATCTGGCCTCTGTTGACCCACGGAGTCAGAGTCAGGATGAAGAATCAAGATTAAGGCACTTCCGCTGACTCATGGGATTTTTGGGTTTATTGACTAACAGCAACATTTTTGTGTGAGCATGAAAGGGAGTCGGACGTGTGGACACGTGGCCTCCTGAGAAACCCCCAAATTCTCTCCTTTTCTACCAGGACTATGCTAGCTTTGGCCATGTAGGGTGGACACAGCCAGTGGGATGGCAAATCCCACCTTCACCCTCCCATCAAAGACCTCGCTCTTCAGATGACAACATGCATTCAAGTGTCATCTTGCCATCAAGCCACTCTTTTTCTTTGCCTTATGAATAACTTTGAAAAAAAAAAAAAAAGGAAGGCAATGTCAAAAACTCACCTTACAAAGCAGGGAATATTCCTGCTATGGACTGAATGTGTCCCGTCCAAAATCCAGGAGTTATCAATGTGATGGAATTAAGACGTGGTGCCTTTAAGAGATAATTAGGCCACGAGTGCTCTTCCCTCGTGGGTGGGATTAAGGCCCCTATAACAGGGGCTTCATGCAGTGTAGCTTGCCCTTCCACCTTCCACCATGTGAGGACACAGCAGGAAGGCCCTCACAAGATGCTGGTGTCTTGGTCCTGGGCTTCTCAGCCTCTAGAGCTGTGAAAAGTAAATTTTCATTCCCTGTAAATTACCCAGCCTGTGTTATTCTGTTATAGCAGCACCAACAGGCTAGGACAGCTCCTTTTCTGGGCTCAGCAGGGGCCAGGGAAGAATCAATCTCCAACTCACAGGGTGCATATGGACATGAGGGATTCTGGATCTTGGGACCTGAAGGGGACATATGGAGTGACTGGGAGTTGTCTTGAGACCACATGCAGGGCCAGGATTGACAGCTGGGATGTATCCTTGTGTGTGCATCCGGGCAATTCCCTGTCCTCCCCAAGTTCCACCCCCTCTTCCCTTCCTCTACCTCAGTGAGGGAGGTTTGCAGAGTCTGCAGAAACCTCCTCACATTCTCCTTGTCACTTTGTGTTCATGACAATGGTCAATCTCCCCAGGGCTGTGTCCCGGCCCTGACCTCCTGGGAAAAATGAAGAAAGTATTCAGATGTCCCCCAGCAGATGGGAAAGTGGCCACAGTGTAGAATAAAGCAGTGTGTCTGTAGCACATTGTGGAATTAATTTACATTTAGTATTTTCTTCTACTGCCTCGTTTGATTTCAGCTGTAACCATTTGTGGATAGCCAAGCAGAGGTTGCCATGTTTATATAAATGACTTAGAGACAGCAGATGAGAGATTGGGAGCTGAGGGGTGCAGAGTTGAATGAGAACTCACATTTCTGGGGAAAGAGGAAGCTAGTGACACCACTACAATCTGCGCCCCTTTTCCTTCCTGGCATTGGGGTCTAGGAATGTTACTGACCAGATGTTCCCAGCATGTCTCTGGCCTTAGCCTCTGGCACAGAATTTGCTCAGGGGCCCATCTCATGGCTACACTCAGCATCAATGAACCTAATATTCTGGTTCTTCACCACACAGATTCCTGAAGGAGAAGTGCAGCTATCTCCAGGAGTAAGTGCAGACAGGCAGGGCAAGAGGAGGTCTTTCCAAAGGAGCAGGGCCCTTAATGCAAGACCTGTCTTCTAATTAGGCCTGTGCACTGAGGTCATGTCACGCATGACGGAGAGTCCTGGAAATACGTAGAAGTCAACGTGTCCCAGAAACTGTGGACGTACATTTCTTGGGGATGCAGAAAACGCTAAAGACCCACACATGGAATCTGAGTCAGGCAAGAACGAGCGCATCCTCCCAGGGGCCAGTGCCTTGGAGTGGGTTCCTCTCCCCTTGCTCCATGAGGGAGGTCTCTGCTTCCAAAGGGTCCTGGGCCAGGTCACCCCCACAGTGGGCTCACTCTCCATGAGACCCTGTCCTGGGAACTGCCTCAGAAATGATGTTTGAATGAAATGAGTGGGGCTGACTCTTTGGAAGACACTTGTGGGAATCACTGTGGATAAAGCGTCTCCTCTGAGCTTCCTTCCGCTGATGGAGTCAGGGTCAAGAGAAGGACCAAGGGTGGGAGCGCACAGGGGAGGTGGTAG
>CAUYLG010038289.1:0-28752 GCA_963573385.1 Cacajao melanocephalus
AATCCTGAGCTGTTGTTAATCGTCCATCTTGGATCTCTCTGCCCGGTGATGAAGTTTTTTCTGTTTCTTAGTTTTCCTTTGGCGGACGCCCCTTCCCCGCAGGGCTGGACCTTCCCGGTTCAGCTGTGCTTACTGTGAAACTCTCAGTCCTCAGCTCTTCCAATTGCTGTTCTCCTTGTGGGGACCAGCCGAGCCAGACTCAAAGGGCACCCTGTCCCGTATACTCCGCACCGAGAAGCGCCATGCCGGGGCGCCGGCAAAATAGCCGCACCAGCCAAAAAAGTCGCGCTGGTGACCCGTGTGGCTCCTCCACCGGGAATCTCCCAGTCTGTGGGCAACAAAAATTCGTCTGAAAGTGCGGCGTCCACTCCCTCTCCGTGCTTTCACTGGGAGCTGCAATCCTGAGCTGTTGTTAATCGGCCATCTTGGATCTCTCTCTCTGTTACTGTTTATGCTACTTGACCAGGCTCATTGTCCTGTTCCCTTATTGACTTGTCTCCTCTGTATCAGATTGTAGAGCTCAAAGTTGGGCTTGTGCCTTAACAGGGGGGACAAACACAAGATCAATGACTGCAGTGCTTTTCCTGGTGACAGGTGTGCCTTGATGCTGAGGAGTGTGAGCATAGGAGGCTTAAATGAGATGGGAAAGGGGAAAACGCCCGTCTGAGTTGTCATGTATTGGGAAGAGCAAGTAAGAGTTAGTTTACGTGAAAAAAAATTCCAATTAGACAGAATATGCAAAGGCACAGAGATTTTTAAAGAGGAGTGTATTTTTTTTTTCAATGATTTTAATTTAAAAAGTAACCATGTACTCTATCACTCATTTTGAGAGCAGGTGAATGCACAGCTCAGAATGCTGTGCTGGTTAATTTATCACAGAGCCTTCCTTATGCATGAAGAGAGAGGATACTGTCTCTTAGCCTTGAGACAAGATTATGCACAAATACACTGATGAGCTACTGATTGTTGTTACAGAAAAGCAGTAACCTTGCATACTTCCCACCAGCTTTGACATGCTTTGGTACTTGCAGTTAAGTCTGGCATGGTGCTACTTTATTTCATAGTAGATTATCAAAGCATGTTGTGAGAGACTAACCCGTGAGTTGAATCCTTGTCTGCTTCCCTTAAGTAATAGAAAAAAAGTAAATATGCTCAGTAAGAACTGTCAACACAGCAGGATCTAAACAATGACTATAAGCACAGGCAAGCTTAAAGCAATTGTGAATGTGAACGCTCCACCCTTGGAAAATTTTAACCTTTTTAGAGAGTCAGTTTCTTCTTATAAAGGGAATCTTAAGAGTAAAACATCAGAAGCCAGAAGTCATTTTATTTTCTCTTTGTTTTTATCGTAGGTTTATTTGACGTGGCCTGTGCCAAATTGTGCTGAGGGCTGCCCAGGTTCCTGGATTAAAGATGGCTATTGTGACAAGGCTTGTAATAATTCAGCCTGCGATTGGGATGGTGGGGATTGCTCCGGTAAGGATGTATTAAACTGTAATTCGTTCATTTTAATGGAATTTTTTCTTCTTAATCGTTATTAAACATGTGCTATAGACTTAACCAAACATTCTTTATGTATTAATAAACAATCAGTAATACTGGGCATGGTGGTTTATGCTTATAATCCAGTGCTTTGCAAAGCTAAGCTGAGAGGATTGCTTGAGGCCATGAGTTCAAGGCTAGCCGGTGCAACGTAGTAAGACCCCATCTCTCTCAAGACAAAATTAGCCAAGTGTGGTGGCACACACCTGTAGTCCTAGCTACTTGGGAGGCTGAGGCAGGAGGATTGTTCGAGCCTAGGAGTTTGAGACTGCAGTGAGCTGTGATTGTACCACTGCACTCCAGCATGAGTGGCAGAGTGATACCCTGTCTCAAAAAAAAAAAATCAGGAATCAGTAGACTCTTTGGAGGTGGTGATTAGTGCTCCCATGTGGCCCAGTTTATTCATATTATTCCTTGTTAAGGGCATTGAACATGAGAAAGTATGCTTGAAAATGTCTTCTAATTTAAAATATGAAAATCTGGAATATACTTAATTATATAAACCCAAGAGCAAGAATCACTCTAACTGGTTCTTATGGGAGCTCCCTGCTGGTAGCTTTCAGCAGCAGACTGTGATAGATCACAGAATGACTAAAGAGTTGCAAAAGAAATGAGTATTTTCTCTCCTCAGCAACTCTTCTCCCTCCCTCGCATACTTATATTTTGACTTGTCAATAATAGCAATTTGTTACATTTGCTTACTGCCTTTCAATTTATGAAGCATTAAATCTATAGAGCATTATTCATCATATTCACTTGAATTTTGTTTGTCACCTGAGAGAGAGTATGTACACAAATGTTATCATTCCCATTTCCATGTGGATTTAGAAGTGTTTGAATATTGGAGGAAAGAAAGCTTCCAGTTGTATTTCAGTCAGATGTGTCGGATTCACTTTAGCTGTGGAGAAAGAATACAAATGTTCAAAGTAGATCTGTGTAGACCAGAGAAGTCAGTCTCTACTAGAACATTAGCATTTGATAACAAGGTGTAGCAAGCATGATACCCACATGTTTTTGGCAGTTCACAAACTTGGAATAATCTCTTCTTGTTTTTGTGCTCCTCCATTTCTGTCAGCACATGCCCCTTCAGCAAATGTAAGGCCTGTACTTGTAGATTCCACAGCTACAAAATGCCAAGGCCTGTTCGTCACGCTTCTGTCAAGTGACTTCCTTTTCAGTTTATTTTCTTCTTAAGGTATATGAGATCTTCTACTAAAGAATGAGGTGAACCTCACATTAGTGTGAAATAAGGAACTGTCTTTTTCGTTATGTTTGTTTGTTTGAGACGGAGTTTCACTCTGGTTGTCCAGGCTGGAGTGCAGTGGTGCGATTTTAGCTTACTGCAACCTCCACCTCTTGGGTTCAAGTGATTCTCCTGCCTCAGCCTCCCTAGTAGTTGGGATTACAGGTGCCCGCCACCACGCCCAGCTAATTTTTATATTTTTAGTAGAGACGGGGTTTTACTATGTTGGCCAGGCTGGTCTCAAACTCCTGACCTCAGATGATCCAGCCACCTCAGCCTCCTGAAGTGTTGGGATTGCAGGCATGAGCCACCATGCCCAGTCCGGAACTTTCTTTTTCAAAATCATAATTACAGCAAGATTCCCTCTTTGTCCTCCCCTCCACAGGTAACAGTGGAGGGAGTCGCTATATTGCAGGAGGTGGCGGTACCGGGAGTATTGGAGTTGGACAGCCCTGGCAGTTTGGTGGAGGAATAAACAGTGTCTCTTACTGTAATCAGGGATGTGCTAATTCCTGGCTCGCTGATAAGTTCTGTGACCAAGCATGCAATGTCTTGTCCTGTGGGTTTGATGCTGGCGACTGTGGACAAGGTATGTTTACTGCCAAACAAACATATTAAGAATAGGAGGATAAAAAATCCTTGATAGGTAGAGAGAGTTTTGAATGGCTTTTGTTATTTAATATAATTATTCTCTGTGTATCCTTTTTCCAGCCTTACATTCAAACTAGTTGTAAGTTAAAAGTAAGAGAACAACCTAAATCACTAAAGATGATCTTTTCCTGTTATTGTTGCAGTCTGGTTTTCTGTTTTGTTTTGTTTTGTTTGGACTAAGCAGATATACCTTAGCTGAAAACGTGGTGAAGTTTTAATTTGGAAACAAAAAAGGATATCAATAATTTATTAAATAAAGATGGCTTGAATACTGGATTTTGTTGATAGCATATTAATGGAGGTTGTTTTGGCAGAAAGTTTTTTTCAAAAGGACAAAAAGGTGGAAATTGATTATTGTAATTTATTGTTAAGAATCATGCTATATCTCTGTAGTGAGTCAGGATCACCATTTTATGGTAATTATTGTGACTGCCTCAGTGAAATGAGGCTTACACCAGTAACTGTTGTATTAGAGTATATGATTATTTTGAAGTTAGAGTCACTCTTAGAAAGTGGAAACTCAGTGCTTTCTTTGGCAGCACATATACTAAAATTAGAATAGTTTCAGCATTAGCATGGCCACTGCACAAGAATGACATGCAAATTGTGAAGTGTTCCCTATTATTTTTTTTTAAAGAAAGTGAAAACTCAGACCCAAAGAATTAAAGGAAAATGGAGGAAAAATGCCTAGTTAAAAAAAAAATCATTTCTGTTTTTTCCTCTAGATCATTTTCATGAATTGTATAAAGTGACTCTTCTCCCAAACCAGACTCACTATATTATTCCAAAAGGAGAATGCCTGCCTTATTTCAGCTTTGCAGAAATAGCCAAAAGAGGAGTTGAAGGTGCCTATAGTGACAATCCAATAATTCGACATGCTTCTATTGCCAACAAGTGGAAAACCATCCACCTCATAATGCACAGCGGAATGAATGCCACCATAATACATTTTAATCTCACATTTCAAAATACAAATGATGAAGAGTTCAAAATCCAGATAACAGTGGAGGTGGACACAAGGGAGGGACCAAAACTGAATTCTACGATTCAGAAGGCTTATGAAAATTTGGTTAGCCCCATAACACTTGTTCCAGAGGCGGAAATCCTTTTTGAGGATATTCCCAAAGAAAAACGCTTCCCAAAATTCAAGAGACATAATGTTAACTCAACAAGGAGATCCCAGGAGGAGGTGGAAATTCCCCTGGTAAATATTTCACTCCTTCCAAAAGAGGCCCAGTTGAGTCTCAGTAACTTGGATTTGCAACTGGAACATGGAGACATCACTTTGAAAGGATACAATTTGTCCAAGTCAGCCTTGCTGAGATCATTTCTGATAAACTCACAGCATGCTAAAGTAAAAAATCAAGCTATAATAACAGATGAAACAAATGACAGTTTGGTAGCTCCACAAGAAAAACAGGTTCATAAAAGCATCTTGCCAAACAGCTTAGGAGTGTCTGAAAGATTACAGAGGTTGACTTTTCCTGCAGAGAGTGTAAAAGTGAATGGTCACGACCCGGGTCAGAATCCACCCCTGGACTTACAGACCAAAGCAAGATTTGGATCAGAAACTCATACCCAAAAATCAGGAGGTGGAAATGTGACAAAAGAAAAGCCCTCACCTCTGATTGTTCCACTGGAAAGCCAGATGACAAAAGAAAAGAAAATCACAGGGAAAGAAAAAGAGAACAGAATGGAGGAAAATGCTGAAAACCACTTAGGCGTTATTGAAGTGTTACCTGGAAGAAAGCTGCAGCATTACACAGATAGTTACTTGGGCTTTTTGCCATGGGAGAGAAAAAAGTATTTCCAAGATCTTCTTGATGTAAGTTACATCCAGCCTCATTCTTTCTCATGCGCAGGAAAAGTAAATAATCTTGTAAGTGATAATATCATTATAGCTACCATTTATCCAGTGCTTCCCTGTGCCGGCCACGGAGCTAAATGCTTTTCTTATGTGGTTTCATTTAATTTACCCACTAACCCTAATAATAAAAAATGCCATATGAAGGCATTTATTATTGTTATCCCCATTTTGCAGTTTAGGAAACAGCCCAAGTGTGAATGAGTAAGGGATTTAGCTGGGGGCATACTTCAAGGAAGGAGAGCAGGAAGTGCCATGTTGTCTTTACTTGACATTTCAGATCTGGTATCTTTCCAGCTTTACTCATGAAAAAACCCTGACATTGAATTAAGTTCATTAGCTTCCCCAACATTACAACAGCAAGTCAGTGTGAACTTAGCCTCAAAGTTGGACTGCTCGTCCCCTGTACCATAGCCTCACTATGCTGTGGTGTCATCTATACCTCTACTCAGTGCTCTCATGGTGCTTACCACTGGGGAATGCAAGATGACGGGAACGTAGCCACTGCCCGTGGAAACTCGGAGACCAATAGAGAAGACAAATTTGTGGGGAGATAACTGTAGCAAAGAGATGTGTCTTTGTTGAGGTATGGGCAAGAAGTCCAGAGGGAAGACTGACTCCTTAGCTCT
The DNA here is from genome assembly GCA_963573385.1 of Cacajao melanocephalus. Lineage (NCBI taxonomy): Eukaryota > Metazoa > Chordata > Mammalia > Primates > Pitheciidae > Cacajao > Cacajao melanocephalus. Next base: position 5,930 of record CAUYLG010038289.1, read on the forward strand.
GCCTAAAAGTACTGGGGAAGGTATACAGGAGGAAGTGCCCTGTGGACTGACCTTCAAAGGGGTGGGAGTTGACAGACCAAGAAAAAAATCATGCAGTTTGGGCTAGATAGTGAAAGCACACAGCCATGAGTGGATGTTAGGCTGGGAGAAAAAAGGGTGAAGGAGGAACTATGCCCTCAGCAATTTAGGAAGTATCTTGTGCCTTGCACATGAGGCATTTACAGATTGTCTAGTGAAGGACTGCAGTGTTCTTGACTATGTTTATTTCCTCAGTTTACCCCATTTCTTTCCTTTTTTAAAAAATTCACAAAAGCATTATAGGCTAGTGGTAAAAATTGAAAGCAATTCAAAAGTATACAGTAAAAAAAGGAAACTTCTTCCTTCTTCAGGCTACCTCTTGGAGATAATCACTGTTAATAGTTTGTTGGGTATTCTTCCAGTATTACTCTATAGCTATGCAAATATACATATATGTATGTATAGTTATATATATATAGAAATATATGTGTAGTATAAATTTACATATATTTCCCTTCAGTTGCCTTTTGATGTAGTACTATGTGGGCAAACTACCCATGACATTACCATTATTCTTTTTAATAGCTGCAAGTTAGTTATTTCCAATGTTTCATGATTACAAATAGTGTTGCAGTGAATACTCTTGTCCATGTATCTTACACTTGAGTGAGTTTTATTTCTGCAGGTAGAATTACTAGGTTAACAGGTATCAACTTTAAATATGTCTTTCTGAAGTGTTGCACCACTTCATATTTCCACAAACAGTATACAAGAGTGCTTGTTCCACTGCAGTCTAACCAACACCATTTAATATCAATCTCCTTATATTTTTATCAGCTTGAGAAGCAAAAATATTTCTGTAAAGTATTTGAATGCTTTGCCAGTTTTCTTTGCCTATTTAGTTCTGCCACTTACTGGTTTTGATTTTATAATATTAAAACTTCTACGATGAAACCAAATTTGTTTCTAGTCCCTGTGCTTAAAACTCAAGGACTCGCAGATTTGATATCCCCTGCAGAAATAGCTTGATATTGAAAGTACTATCAAATTTATATGTAAATGAATTTTCTAAATGTTGCATTGAATTGGCTTTGAAATCTCATGGTCAATGGCCAGTCCTTGAAGAATACCTTGTGACTGTTATTATATAGATATCCATCATACAGCTGTTATTCTCAAACCGATATTGGTGATACTTGCACTGAAATCCAGTTTAGTCCTGCTAAATCCAGTTTAGATCCTTAAAGTGACCTATTAACATGCATTTCATTTGCTCCTAATGGAGAGTTAGTGACTAGTTATTACCACATTATATAAAATGTCTTGTAACAAAGTACACTTGTGCACTAATCATGATGCCGAGTTACATGTGGAATTCTTTCTTCAGGAAGAAGAGTCATTGAAGACACAATTGGCATACTTTACTGATAGCAAAAATACTGGGAGGCAACTAAAAGATACATTTGCAGATTCCCTCAGATATGTAAATAAAATCCTAAATAGCAAGTTTGGATTCACATCGCGGAAAGTCCCCGCTCACATGCCTCACATGATTGACCGGATTGTTATGCAAGAACTGCAAGATATGTAAGTCTTGCTTGTGTTTGAGTTGTTTGCTTGTGTTCAGGACTAAGACTACTTGAAATTTGCATATTTACCATGCTAAATTTATGACTCTAATATTTGATGATTAACATGTTAAAGGTATTATCTAAATAAGTGGGAAGGAAAAACTCCATCTCTGCAAATGTTAGATACCATACATACTTTGAATATCCAGAGTTCGTAATATGTTATATTTGGACAGGTTCCCTGAAGAATTTGACAAGACGTCATTTCACAAAGTGCGCCATTCTGAGGATATGCAGTTTGCCTTCTCTTACTTTTATTATCTCATGAGTGCAGTTCAGCCATTGAATATATCTCAAGTCTTTGATGAAGTTGATACAGACCAATCTGGTGTCTTGTCTGACAGAGAAATCCGAACACTGGCTACCAGAATTCACGAACTGCCTTTAAGTTTGCAGGTGGTGTATTGTCTTATTCTAAACTTTTTGACATTTTAAATGAAAATTTTAATTCTGGCTGGGTGTGGTGGCTCATGCCTGTAATCCCAGCACTTTGGGAGGCCAAGGTGGGTGGATTGCCTGAGTTCAGGAGCTTGAGACCAGCCTGGGCCCCGTCTCTACTAAAAATACAAAAAATTAGCCGGGCGTGGCGGCATGTGCCTGTAATCCCAGCTACTTGGGAGGCTGAGACAAGAGAATCGCTTGAACCTGGGAGGTAGAGGTTATAGTGAGCCGAGATCGTGCCACTGTACTCCAGCCTGGGTGACAGAGTGAGACTCCATCTCAGAAAAAAAAAAAAAAGGAAACTTTAATTCTGACTACATCTCTTTTTCTCCTACATATTTTAGTTTATTGCAAGTAAAAATAATTTTAATATTTAATGTGGGTGCTCATAGCTAGTCTGTTTTAGTGCCAGAATTATAACCAAATTTGAGGTTCATATTTTATGAAATTACTTTTTGTAGGTTTTCAGGAAAGATTGATCTTGTATTGTCTGGAGAAGAGCCAGACCATGCCTGCATATGAGATTCTTGTGATACATTCATTCTAGGACTTCAGGCGTGGCTAACTAGAGATCTCAGCCAGGCCCCTTCTTCATGGCATCCTCTAGTCCCAAGAGTAGGAAACTCACTAATGGAAGGTGCCCAGATGAATCTGGCTGCAGGGCATGATTTCTCCAGAGCCCTGGACCACCTTGTTTAAATGGGGATCTCAGAGGCCAGAATGTTCTTTGAGGTGAAGATAAAATATTTGTGTTGGCATTGTCTCATTCTGCTCTTCTTACAGTGCCTTTATCTTCAGAATCATGTAGTTAAACTTTCTTTGAAGATAGCATTTAAGCTATTTTTGGAGGCTTTCACATAATTTTTATCTTTAAAACCACAGTCGTTACTTATAATGCACATAACAGGTTTATCTTCTTCTTTTTCTTTGTTAGGATTTGACAGGTCTGGAACACATGCTAATAAATTGCTCAAAAATGCTTCCTGCTGATATCACTCAGCTAAATAATATTCCACCAACTCAGGAAGCATATTATGATCCCAATCTGGTAAGTGGAATGGGTTACTTTTATGTACAGCAGAAAGTACATCCTTATCAAGTGTTACAGCATTTCTGTATAGCACTTCAGAATTAGAAACAGACTCTATGTTTATATGTCTTTGTTGCAAAATAGTAGCACAGGTACTCCGGAATCATTCATAGCTTGCTTTGGAATCTTACTGTTCACCTCATAGATGTGTAATTTAGATTTGTTGCTTATATTCCATAAGCAGATGTACTGTTCACTAAGGATGACAGAAAATAGCTTCAGAGTATTCTCGTTGGCCAGAGAGAACAATCCTGAGGTTTAACATCAATCAAGGAACTGTTCATCACATTGTAATGTCATCGTTCATCAAAGCTGAATTGCTTTAATGCTGGCACTTACTCCATTTTACCAGCAGGGGCAGTGGGTGATTTACACACAGCTACGTTGGAATGTCATTTGGCTGAGATAATTAGAAGACTGTAGATTGTAAGACACATTTCAGCTTCAGAGAAGTTAAAATGTGAAGAAAATTGTAGAACTGATGAAATTAATATAATACAGCCTTTAACCTGATATTTTCTGTTCATTTTTTACTGATCAATGGAAAAATTTTTACATAATAAAATTAGGTGGGGAGAATAATGGGTACTACCATATAGACAGTACACGTTGAACTATAAAACCCCCTGAAGTACACATATAACACACATACCCCAAAAGACAACAGAAATGACAGTAGGTTAAATCATAGGTAGTTTTTTATATCCTTTTTGTACACTAGAATTTTTCATATTTTCTATAATGAGTAGATTTTGCTTTCATAATCAGAATAAAATGGTATTTTAAAAAAATTACTAGCTTGCAAATTTTCAAGCCATGTGTAAATAATGACTACAGATAAGACACTTGTAAATGACTGTAGTGAAGAGTAATAAAATCACTTAAAAATCTGATTCCTGATTTCTCAAGGAAGAAAACCATTCATTTATCATTCATTGTCCATGTCAGGGACTATCCTCCTCACTCATGTTCCCAGAGAGCCCAGTGAAGCCTCCCTCATGAGGAGACACAGTGTGACAAGTGGCAGCCATTGGTGAAAGAAGTCAGCATAGCAGCCATCAGAGCACACAGTATGAGTATTGCCAATCACGTGTAGGTTAGCTTAGCATATGGCATGGGTTAGTATATAGATAACATGCCACTTAAAAGCCAGTTCTCTAAATGTGCGAAGACTTAACACTACCAAACTGATAAAGTTGAGATAAATAGAGGAGTAAGACCTGGTATGAGTCCTAAAGGAACTTGCTCTAGTGGGATTAGCAGGTAGGAAACAGCAGGTTGAGAATGAGGTTAGGGCTGGGTATGGTGGCACATGCCTGTAATCCCAGCACTTTGGGAGGCCGAGGCGGGTGGATCACTTGAGGTGAGGAGTTTAAGACCAGCCTGGCCAACATAGCAAAGTCCCGTCTATACTAAAAAAGACCAGCATGGCTGCATGGTGAAACCCCATCTCTATTAAAAATACAAAAATGAGTCAGGTATGGTGGTGGGCGCCTGTAATCCCAGCTACTTGGGAGGCTGAGGTAAGAGAACCGCTTGAACCTGGGAGGTGGAGGTTGCAGTTAGCTGAGATCACGACACTGCACTCCTGCCTGGGTGACAGAGTGAGACTCCATCTCAAAAAAAAAAAAAAAAGGTGTTACAGGTAGGGAATTCACCAGAAGCCTCACATAGAGCTGGTATATAGTCAGACTGGTAACAGAAGAGCAGCTTGTCTATGTACTTCAGCAGTTTCTTTTGGGTTTTTGGCATGATCCAGTAGGATAAAGTACTTCAGGTTTGTGAAAAATGCATTATAAACTCTCTATTATATAAATGGTAGTAAGTGTTTGTCAGTATGTTCTTAAAGATGAAAAAGATGTATATGTAATCACAGTTGGTATTTTTCTTACCTCCAGAGAGAACAGAATCAAAGTTTTAAAAATCAGAATTTAGATTATGTAGGCTGAATTGCCCTAGTTTCAGCTCTGACGTGATATCTGATCTACTTGTATTTTCTCATAGCCACCGGTCACTAAAAGTCTAGTAACAAACTGTAAACCAGTAACTGACAAAATCCACAAAGCATATAAGGACAAAAACAAATATAGGTAAGTAGTACATACGTATCCCCTTTGTTTAGTATAAGAGTAATTACAAAGGTTTCGCTTTTTCATAATTCTATAGTATTTGTCTATTAAGCATTCTTCTAAAATTTATGTGAGATTGTTTGCTGTATTAGTATTAAAAGTTTAAGTTACTCTGTGGATTTTGAGTCCACTGAGGTTTTAAAAAATGTCTTTTCTATTGAAATTTCATTTTTACACTCTTCAAATATGTTTTGATAATTAGGTTTGAAATCATGGGAGAAGAAGAAATCGCTTTTAAAATGATTCGTACCAATGTTTCTCATGTGGTTGGCCAGCTGGATGACATAAGAAAAAACCCTAGGTACTGATTTATATATATAATTTTTTATTATGCAAATAAACCTAAATAAAAGGCAGTGGGACTGGAGAGAAGAGAGTAGCTTATTTCTGTATGGAACAGACAGAACGGCCTAACAGTGGAGGTAGTGTTGGAGCTGGGGGTTGACTGAGAGATAGGAGTTGCAAGTTGAGGTAGGGTCTCTTACGCAGAGGGAAGAGCCTGGACTTCTAAGAACTGGGTTCTATTAATAACAAGCTGTTCAGGGAGACCCAGGGTCAGATTGTATTGTGGGGAGGTGAGGCCAGGCAGCTGGGACATTCTAGAAATGCTTTTTTAGAATTATGGCATTTCTAAAAAGGTCCTTCCAGAACAGTTGTTTAGATGGTTAGACTTATCTTGGCAATTCAAAGTAAAGTTCAGATTAGCTTTTGAGGAAAAAGGAATGCTACTATAAATGTGAACATTAATCCTGTATGCTCCAGCCATTTTTGGGGGGTGAATACATTTTCAGGTTTACCTAAGCCTTAACAGTTTCTTTACCAGCTCCTTAACTGTTACTTTAGCAGGTTTGATAAAATGTGCTAAAAGTATCCATTTTTTAGTTTTTAACTTTAGTGGGAAATAGGTGTTTCATCACCTTCTTTGGAAAGTAAAGACACTGGCATATAAACTAGATTTTTTTGAGACAGGATCTCACTCTGTTGGCCAAGCTGGAGTGCAGTGATGCAAACACGGGTCACTGTAGCCTGGACCTCCTGAGCTCAAGCATTCTTCCCACCTCAGCCTCCTGAATAGCTGGAACCGCAGGCATGAGCTGCTGCACCCAGCTAAAATTGAGTATTTTTGATTTCTGAGTTTTTTAAATGCATTTGGAGGTCTTTAGTTTTACCTCACTGAAATTAGGATTTAAAAATTATAAATGATCAGAGATGTGAACCTTATAGACATTTTAAAGCCATTGTATTTTTTCTATAAATCCTATTGTTGTTTGGAGGAGAAAGAAATTGGAATTTTGAGAAAAATAAAAATATCTTTAATGCTTAGTGTCTTCAAATCCAGTAAAATACTTGATTTTTTACAAAATGTTTCCCACAAGCCAAGCAAACCATAAGCTGCAATAATAATTACCCAGTGTACAGCCCTCTTCACATATGCTGTTCCCTCCACTTGAAGTATACTATTTTAATTTTTTAAAATAACTTCAGCTTTTAAGAACCAATTTTGATGGGAGTACAGAATTCTTTCCATTCTCTTGATGAGCTCTCTCAGTCATGAGTAGTGATAATGTGAGAATTTGCAGTTTTTAGTTGTAGCCTATACTTTTATGTCTTTGTGCCAGTTTGAAAGTTATTGGGTTAGAGTATTCATAGACATTTTCATGGTACTTAAAAGGACAGGAGTTTAGTAAAAAGACTCATGGCAAGCCAGGCTTTTTTCATAGTGTGCCAGGCCCAGCTGCCTCTTGTGTACCTGAACAGATTTTATCATTAACCCTTGTTTGTTTTACTTTGATGAAGGCTCATTTAAGTCACGCATGGAAAACTAGACTTCAAACTGACTTAAGCTTTAAGGACATATTCATGCCGTTAATAGGGAGTCTGGGATAGACAATATCCAGGCTTTGCTTTTCTCTGACTTTCTTAGCTCTGCTTGTGGTAGCTTCATTGTCAGATCACAGACCATTAACACATTCAAGAACTTTAACAATGATTAAATAATACCATCTAATAGCCTGTCTTCAGATTTCCCTAGTTGCCTCTAGATGCCCTTGATAGCTGTTGTCTCCGTCTTTTGTTTGTTTTTAATCCAAGATACAGTCAAGACTCAAGTGTTATATTAGGTTAACATAGCTCTTTAGTATCCTTTAATTTAAAGCAGTCTCCAGGCTTAGAGAAAGATGAATGAGCTTTCACATACCCACCACTTGTCTTCTTTCTTACATATTTACTTCCATTTTATATTTGACCTTGTTTTATTTAAATACACCCACTCCATCACTGCTTCCTGATTAATTTTAAGTGAATCTCAAACATTGTATCATTTTAGCTCTACATTGTTATATGTCTTCCTACAATATAAGGATTCTTAAAAATATAAACACGATACCATTATCACCCTAAAAAAATCAATAATGATTCCTTAATATGACCAACTACTTTGTCAACGTACACCTTCTACTCCTTGTAACTTTCATAAAGACTTACGTGTTTTTTTTTGTTTTTAAGTTTGTTGGTTTGAAGTTAAATCTATGGGTTTTCCCTCCATCTCTCTTTTTTTACTCATGATTTTTTGCATGTGTGTATGAAGAAATCTGATTATAGATTCTATAGCTATTTTACACTTTGTCCTTCTCTGATTGAATCCTAGTTATTTAACATGTTTCTATGTCTCTTATATTTCCCATAAATTGGTAGTTGGATCTGAAGGCTTTATCAGGTTTGTTTAATTTTTTTTTTTAATTTTGGCAAATCTACTTCAAAAGTGTTGGTATCCCTACAAGCCATTTTAATGGGCCTTCAGTTTAATGACCTTTGCCTTGAAAGGAACTTGAAACAAGCAAGGAAGCACCACTGTAATCTGCTTTTTTGCCAGTCTCTAGCATCTTACAGGTTGGTTAGAGACATGCAGAAATTATCAAATTCATAGAATCTTTAGCTATACGGCACCCTCTCTCTCTCTTAATTATTTACATGATTTTTCTTTGTAAGATAACTATCAGTTCAGAGAACTTGGTTTTTATAATTTTTTTGAGTCAGAGTCTCACTCTGTCACCCAGGCTGGAGTGCAGTAATGCAATCTTAGCTCATTGCAACCTGTGCCTCCCAAGTTGAAGCAATTCTCGTGCCTCAGCCTCCCGAGTAGCTGGGATTACAGGCATGTGCAACGATGCCCGGCTAATTTTTGTATTTTTAGTAGAGATAGGATTTCGCCATGTTGGCCAGACTGGTCTCGAATTCCTGACCTCAAGTGATCAGCCTACTTTGATATCCCAAAGTGCTGGGATTACAGGCATGAGCCACCACGCATGGCCTTCAGATAACTTGGTTTTAGGTACTTATTATTGTCTTTTTTTTCCCCCTCACTGCAACCACCTCACTATAGGCGCACCCTATAGTTCCAGCTAATTTTTGTAGTTGTAGTAGAGATGGGGTTTTGCCATGTTGGTCACATTGGTCTCAAACTCCTGACCTCAGGTGATCTGCCTGCCTCTGCCTCCCAAAGTGCTGGGATTACAGGCGTGAGCAATGGTGCCTGGCCACTGATTGTCTTTCCTAGCCGCTAACAAAATATTCTAGTCAGTTAACTACATTTATTGAATAATTAAGTCAGGATACTCTAAATGGAAGTCACTGAATTAATTTAATCCCATAGCTAAAAGGCCATCTACCCTAGTTCTCTTGTTTTATAGGTGAGGAATATCTAAAGAAAAATTTTATAGAGCATCATTCCCCTAGAGATTCATATTAGCAAATGTACCAACTTAGGACATAAGTCCATTTAAAATAAATTTGGAATTCACATTCCTTGTTTTGTTAGGTCAGGATTATCCGTATGTAACCAATAACCCTGGCTCTCTGTTATTTCAGGAAGTTTGTTTGCCTGAATGACAATATTGACCACAATCATAAAGATGCCCAGACAGTGAAGGCTGTTCTCAGGGACTTCTATGAATCCATGTTCCCCATACCTTCCCAGTTTGAGCTGCCAAGAGAGTATCGAAATCGTTTCCTTCATATGCATGAGCTGCAGGAATGGTAAATTCTCATGTTTCATATATGCATGTGCACATATATCTATATGTTAGTGATGAAATGTTTTTTGATGAAATTTCTTTAATGTGTTATTTGCTCTGTAATTTCTTTGTATAGTTATAATTTTTATTGAGTTTAATATTAAAAAGACATTTGCATTTCAAGAGATTTGAAAAAATGTGTAACTGGATTCTTTCAGTCTAACTGGAACTTCATTAATTTATTGAACTGTTTGTTGACCAATGTGTAAGTGAAGGGATTGTTGAGTATAAAATGAGAGGTACATGAGGTCGGTGTGTGCTGAGCTGATAGTCAGAGACTTTGGGGAAAATGAATTAAGCTAAGTCCTGAAGGCAGAATCTCAGAAAGTGGTAAGAAGGGAACAATGAGCAAAAGCTTGGAGGTAAGAATGATCAGGGCAATCTGGGGGCTAGCCTGGCTTAGTTGGAGAATTCATACACTGAAATAGTGGAGTATAAACCTGGAAAGGTATTAGGAGCCATTTCATTCAGTACTTCAACAACCAGACTATCTGGTTAGCCTTTATAAACAACTGGGAAACTTTATAATGAGTAAAGGATTGAGTTAAGTGGTTTGTTTTGTTTTGAGACAGAATCTTGCTCTGTCACCCAGGCTGGAGTGCAGTGGCGTGATGTCTGCTCACTGCAACCTTCACCTCCTGGGTTAAAGTGATTCTCGTGCTTCAGCCTCCTGAGTAGCTGGGATTACAGGCCTGTGCCACCACACCCAGCTAATTTTTGCTATTTTTAGTAGAGACAGGGTTTCACCATGTTGGCCAGGCTGGTCTCGAATTCCTCGGCTCAAGCGATCCTCCCACCTTGGCCTCCTAAAGTGCTGGGATTACAGCCATGAGCCACCACACCTGGCCCTAATTTTCATTCTTATATTTGTTAAATCAGCTAATTCATTGAGTATCTACTGTGGGAATAATCACTAGCAATATTGAGTGTTTAAGTAACAAGTACCTAAGACCTTTGTTTTTTTAACTTAACTGTATGGTACTTGACTAAGAGCTTTTCATGCATATTCTTATTTAACTCTTCTAACAACTCTGTAGTAGGTTCATTTTATCCTCAGCACAGCAACAGGAAGTAACTTGCACAAGGCATCTCAGCTCCTGAATGTGGAAGTCCACATAGGAACCTGGGCAGTCCATTCCTCTGGTTCTGGCCTATAACACCTGCTAAGTCTTCTTCATCATCATCACTGCCATCAGAGTAGCTACCCTTTTCCCTGAGAACCTGTTGTATGCCAGACACTGTGCTGGGCAAGATATTTACTCTCTACAATTAAAAGTGTCGTTATTGCCATGTTACACATATGAACACAGTAATATGAGTTTGAGTAACTTGCTCCAGCTGAACTGGCTGGCAAGTGGCCAATCCAGCCTGACTCCCAACCCTCTGCACATTCCACTATATTCCAAAGCTGCTTTATAAGTTTTCTTCATCTTTCATTCTACTGCCATTGCCAGCATTTAATTATAAAGATAATTTTATCTTTCGGTTTAGGAAGATTTTTCACCCTTTGCTTGCCTCTCTGTGCCAGGCGCTAGGAATATTAAGATGAAAGGCATGTGGAACCAGGCTTTGAGATGCTCACAGGCTATCCAGGGAGACAGATACTGGGCAAATAGTGATACAGTATACTGAGGGCAGCAGTAAGAGTTCAATGCAGTTGGTGTACAGAGGAGGGACCAGCTGATTCTCTTAGGGGAAGGTGACATTTGGACTTGGTTTTGAATTATGAAAATTACTTTTCCAGGTAAGAAAGAGCATTCCTGGTAGAAGAAATGGCATGTGCAAAGGCACAGAGGTATAAGACAGTCCTGTGTTGAGGAAAAAGAGAGATTGTGAAAGGCTGTATTTGAATTAGACTTTTTTCTTTTGATAATGGACCCCCAGGACAGATTTTTTTAGATATTTGTCTTGATCAGACTTAAAGATTTGAGATGATAACTAATACTAGTGTGGAGGCTGGAGTGGTAAGTTATTTAGAGTAGGGCAGGGTTGTCTGGGAACTGGAGGCAGGGAGACAAATAATAAGCATTTCAATAGTCCTAAAAACAGTCAGTCAGGTGAAAACCAAGGATACTGCCCAGGTAATAAAGAGAAAGCAGTAGAGGACGAATTACGAGATACTTGAGAGGGGAGATTGGCAGACCCTGGCACTAGAACTCCCTGGTGCCTTGGAGTTGGGCAAATGAGACAATTAGAACGTATATTGCTGCTATCTTTATGTTTTTATTTTCATAAGGAGAATTTATTACTGAATCATGGATCTTGTCTCCCAGAAGTGGCAAGGAATGACTTCTCACCGTTTTCACTTTCCCTTAGCTCAGAGGAAAAAGATCTTTAGGTGGTTCTAAGTGTTAACTCCCCAAATTCAATTTGTGACTAAATTGACTCCTAAGGGTCCATTTGAATAAGAAAGGAGTAGGCTTAAGAGTTATTTGAAAGGACCTTAATTTCTGTGCTGTACAAATGGTATGAATCAGGTGTGGGTGCTCTTGCAGTCATTCACCTGCCCTTTGGGCTGCTTGCTCCTCATTCTGCTCAGTTCTGTGTGTCGTCTCTCACTGCTGGCCCTGCTTCCTAGAAACTCTTGTTTCTCTTTTCTTCCATGAGTTCATGTTCCCTGCCATCTTTCCCTGGTTTTCTGCGTTGACTTTATTCCTGTTCTCACAGAAGCCCATTCCTTTTGGGATATAGCACTGTACAGCCATCTCTCTGGTTGTGTTTGTCTCTCCTGGTAGACTGTGAGCCTTCTTCTAGGGCACAAATGGTGTCTTTGCTGAGTCCACAGTGCCTCCCCAGTACATAGCAGGCGCTCAGTGGATGGGTTCTCTGGCTGCTGGGGCAACACGTTAGCTGTCTGTAGTCTGTGTGCTTAGCTCTTTAAGAATCCACATTGATTCTCAATGACACTAGACATTAGAATTGACAGAGCTGGTTATGATCCTATTAACAGATGTGGGAAATACAGGGGGAAGAACTGTGTGGGAGAGGGCTGTTTTGGATGTGTGACTTGAGATAGAGACACCCACGTCCAAACAGTGGAAAATGAGAATCTGTATCTTGGCACAGAGGCCAGAATTTGGTGGTTACTAGCATATCTTCCAAACCTTGTGGTAAGCATTTTTATCTAATCTTTGTAACCAATTGTTCACTATTTCCAAATTACAGATGAGGAAACTGCTGTACCGCCTCTCTTTATCCCCAGTATTCTGTTGGCTCCAGGTCCAGCTGATTCTACCTCAGGAATGTCTCTTCGGTTGCTTATTTCTTTTGTCAGTGCTTCTTTTCTGGACTAAAACTAAACTACCTGCCTTCCTTGTTTGTCCATCCTTCAAATGGCCACCATGTTTACCCTGATTATGTCACATACACCCCCACCTCACCATTCATCCACTTTCCCACTAGAGTGTTCTGTCCAGATCCCACAGTGTGGTTTTGCAGAGCAGCTGCAGTTCACACCCTCTCATCTTCACCTGGCTCAGTTCCCCCCATGCTGCTGCATGGATTCACTCCACTCAGTCCTGCAGGGCCCAGCTGGCCACTGTGCCACTCTACTGCTCCTTCCCTTTCTCAGCCATATGCTTTCTTTCCCCTCAAGGCTTACAGGAAATGCCACTATCTCTGTGGTGCTGTCCTCATTTCTCTAAGTTTTTCCACAAGACTTTGTTTTTGATAATACATATTTCTGTCTTATGTGATGGCAAGTCATCAGTCAGCATGTCAGCAATGCCTCAGGTTTCTAAACACCTAAAGCAGGGACTTCATCTTGTTCATCTCTCTGTATCCACAGGAAGTACTTATCAAGTAGCTGAGTGAATAAATGAATATGAATGAATACAAATGAAAGAATGGTTTTGTTTAAGTGCCAGAAGTAATTTTCTTTTGAAGTCCTCTCCCCTCCTTGGATACCTTTACTAATTTAAGTATAGTATTTACTATGACATAATAAAAAATCTGAACTCATGTTGAAAATGTATATTGTGTGAGCATTTTAGAATTGCAGGTAGTACATAAATAATACTTAGCTAATGGTAGTGAAACCATATACAGAAATACATAGTTGCTTTCTTCTCTCTGCACAGGAGGGCATATCGAGACAAATTGAAGTTTTGGACCCATTGTGTACTAGCAACATTGATTATATTTACTATATTCTCATTTTTTGCTGAGCAGGTAAGTTTTATATATTTTATGTGGGTATTAAACAGTATTTCTCAGTATATTAGCATCTGAATGTTTTAGAAAATGATATACATTTACAATCAAAAGTACTAAGTACTGAGAGCTTTAGGATAAACGAATGGGCTTCTTGCTGCAGATGGAAGGAAATTTAGGAAACAGACTGGACGGGTGAACAGGACAGTAACTTAACTTTCATCTGCTTCCCAGGGAGTGTACATCTTATTCTTGATGTTTGTTACCATTGTTCCTGGCAGGTAAAAGTCTTAGGAAAAATCTCAGAAAGGCTGTACCTGCTGTTAGAACAGAGGTCTAGTGAGGAACCTATGGGTCCGCTGTGCTGACTTAGGATGGGGAAGTAATGGAGCCCTGACTGAAAGGGGCAGCCGGTGGTAGTGGAAAGGAAGAGGAGTGTCAGTTGTTCCTGTGTGTCATCTGTAACAGCAGACTAGGGAACTAGAGAGGCAGGAGAAGGGAAGGGCAGGTTAAATCCCAGGACCCTGCACTCTACCTACTGGAGTCACACCCCTTCCTCCTGCCATACCTACCGCCCTCACAAACAAACCAGCCAATGCTGCCTCTTCCTCCCCTCCCAAATCCCAGCTCATCATTCAAACTGTGGCTTCTGTTTGGGCAAAGCCCTGATTCCACCTAAGGATGAAGGAACAAGTCAGTCCTACATGGCTGGGGAGAGGTAAGACAGGGTAAACATAAAGATACCAGACGGAGAACATAAAGAACACATTTTAGGCCAGGCATGGTGGCTCATGCCTGTAATCCCAGCACTTTGGGAAGCTGTGGCGGGTGGATTCCTTGAGATCAGGAATTCAAAACCAGCCTGGCCAACATGGTGAAACGTCATCTTTACCAAAAATAAAAAATTAGCCAGGCATGGTCATGGGCACCTGTAGTTTCAGCTACTCAGGAGGCCGAGGCAAGAGAATCACTTGAACCTGGGAGGTGGAGGTTGCAGTGAGCTGAGATCGTGCCACTGCACTCCAGCCTGGGCGACAGAGTGAGTGAGACTCTGTCTCAAAAGGAAAAAAAAAAAAACTACACATTTTTTAATTGAAATTTTATTATAATGTTGATGTGGTTTTTTATTTCAGATGTGTTATGGCTAAACTCTTTATGAGAAAAAAGTATTCAAGTTCTAAGCTACTAATTTAAAAATGAACTTTTATATTACAATCCATTTTTAAATTGGGTGTTGCCTGTGTTCTCCAGTGTTTGTGATTAAGTAGCAGGGAGAAATGCTGGTAGGATTTTCAATATAAGTATGTGGTTTATTTTTAATCCTATCTTAGAAAGGTAGTCATTTTCAAACCCAGAGACAGTGTCTTATGGCTAAATAGAGCCAGTTTCCTTCAACAGAAAGACTTGACAAATGAACATCTTGAAAATAAATATGCCTTGGTAATAGCTGTGTTAAAGTCTGTAGTTGTAGGTCTTAAAATGAAGCATGGGCCAAAATAATTTTAATCCTCTTGGGTCTCTTTGTGGGCACGTATCTAGGCGTATTGACCCTAAAAAGCTAAATGAAACTAATGTTTGTTTTTGTTTTGGAAGAGGAATGATGGAGATTTGTTTATTGTCTGTTTTTTATGTATAAGATTGTGGAAATGATTAAGGTCATATGGCTCTTAGAAACTTTGATGCACTTATACTCTTTCATCAACATGAGAATTAAAATGCATTTTCTGTCTTTCATCATTTAGTTAATTGCACTTAAGCGGAAGATATTTCCCAGAAGGAGGATACACAAAGAAGCTAGTCCTGATCGAATCAGGGTATAGAAGATCTTCATTTGAAAACCATCTACCTCAGCATTTACTGAGCATTTTAAATCTCAGCTTCACAGAGATATCTCTGTGATGTGATGCTTAGCAGTTTGGCCCGAAGAAGGAAAACATCCAGTACCATGCTGTTTTGTGGCATGAATATAGCCCACTGACCAGGAATTATTTAACCAACCCACTGAAAACTTGTGTGTTGAGTAGCTCTGAACTGATTTTACTTTTAAAGAATTTGCTCATGGACCTGTCATCCTTTTTATAAAAAGGCTCACTGACAAGAGACAGCTGCTAATTTCCCACAGCAATCATTGCAGACTAATACAAGAGGCCTGTGCCAGCTGGGAATGCTTGCTAAGAGGTCCCAGTCTTTGCATTCCAAAGCCTTTTGCTAAAGTTTTGCACTTTTTTTTTCATTTCCTATTTTTAAAATAAGTAGTTACTAAGTTAACTAGTTATTCTTGCTTCTGAGTATAATGAATTGGGATGTCTAAACCTATTTTTATAGATGTTATTTAAATAATGTAGCAATATCATCTCACTGACAATACCTAAATTATGAGTTTTATTAATGTTTAAGACGTAAATGGTCTTAAACCACTAATAACTACTGAAGAGCTCAGTGATTGACATAAGAAATTCTTTGTAATTAATTGACTTCAGCCCCTACGAATACTATGATTTCATATGCAGGTTTAATTTCAAAGGGCTAGAGTTAAGTAACTGTGCTATTTACCAGATGTAATTATGTTTTGGAAATGTACATATTCAAACAGAAGTGCCTCATTTTAGAAATGAGTAGTGCTGATGGCACTGACACAGTACAGTGGTGTCTTGTTTGATACTCGTCGGTATATTCCAGTAGCTGTCTCTCTTAGCTGGCTTTGGATAGAGCAGAGGCCAGCAAACTTCTCTGTATAAAGCTGGATAGTAAATTATTGCAGGCCACCTGTGTCTTTGTCATATATTCTTCTTTGTTGTTTAGTTTGCTTTTTTCAAACAGCCCTCTAAAAATGTAAAAACAATGTTTAGCTTGCAGCTGTACAAAAACAGGCCACCAGCTGGATTTGACCCTCAGGCCATCATTTGCCAATCACTGAGAATTAGTTTTTTGTTTTGTTTTGTTTTGTTTTGTTTTTTGAGACAGATTCTCGCTCTGTCACTCAGGCTAGAGTACAGTGGTGTAATCTCAGCTCACTGCAACCTCCACCTCCTGGGTTCGAGCAGTTCTCCTGTCTCAGCCTCCCGAGTAGCTGGGACTACAGGTGCACGCCACCACACCCAGCTAATTTTTGTACTTTTAGTAGAGACGGGGTTTCACCATATTGGTCAGGCTGGTCTCAAACTCCTGACTTCAGGTGGTCCACCCACCTCTGCCTCCCAAAGTGCTGGGGTTACAGGCATGAGCTACTGCGCCCAGCCGAGAATTAGCATTTTTATGTATGGTTAAACCTTGGTGTCTAGCCATATTTTATTTATTTCACAATACAATGGATTTGTGGAGACCAGATTCCAAGAGCTTCTTTTGAACTCTAACAGGTATTTTAGATCATGTTCTCAATAGTATTCTTTCAAAATGGCATACATCTTTTGTACAAATAACTTGAAATGTAAATACTGTGTTTGTGCTGTAAGAGTTGTGTATTTCAAAAACTGAAATCTCATAAAAAGTTAAATTTTTGTCTGACACTTTGATTTTTAAATCTTTGAGGATTAAGTTTACTGTTACCCAGATTCAGCAGTCACTTGAGTACCTTTACTGTATATCAGGTTCTGTGCTGAACATTACTAAAATTAACTAGAAAGTAAGAAAAGATTAGTATTATGCAGAAGAATGTTGCTTTATGGGGGAAAATAGGTTCTAAATGGAATTTATCATGTAAAAATTTGGGAGGATATCTGGGTATCATTATAAGAGCTGAGAATTTACTCTAGAAAAGTTAGAGAAATGAACATTTGGCTATAATGACTATTTCTGTGGTTAGATGAATATAGTCCATACCTAATTAGGAGCTTGATAATGGGATAGACAATACAATTGTAGGCCATTCATAGACTCATTCTAATGATTCTGTGATTCAGTAGAATCATTAGCATAGAGGAACCTTAGAAGTTGATGAGCAGTCAGATGTTCAGAATCATTAGTTCAAATGAAATCCTATAGAAGGTCACTATGTGTTGTAGTCTTTTTGTGCTGCTGTAACAAAATACCTCAGACTGGGTAATTTACAAAGAACAGAAATTAGTTTTCTTATAGTTCTGGAGGCTGAGTCCAAGATCAAGGGGCTAGCAGATTTGGTTGTCTGATGAGAGCTGCTTTCTGCTTCTAAGATGGCTTCTTGAATGCCGTGTCCCCACAGAGCAGAAGGGCAAGAAGGCACAAGCTGCCTCTGTCAAGCCTTTTTATAAAGGCATCTAATTGAATTCATGAAGGCTCTGTTCCCATGACTTAATCACCCTTTGAAAGCCCCATCTCATAATACTTTTAAATTGCTAATTAAGTTTCAACATAAATTTTGGACAGATAAAAACATTAACCACAGCATTCTATGATACAGAAGAAGGAAAGCTGCTCCTCCTGCCTGATTCTCAAGGTGTTGCCTCTAGCTCCCAGCCGCTTCAGGCAGTTTCAAAACAACTGTCAGGACCAAACCTTGCTTTTTATCGGCAAGGACACCAAGGACAGGGGGATTACATGACTTGCTCAAGGTGTTAGAACCAGTTACAGGCAGAGGTACGGTGGGAACCCAGGTTGTCCCTCTTTCCTGTCCCCACCAACCCATGTTGGCTCCCCAGGACTATGGCACACGTGGGTGAAGAGCACACCCTGCAGTCAGACTACGGGAGTTCAAGTCCTGGGTCCTGGACACTGCTTGCTGTGATTTAGCTTTCTCTGCCGAAGTGTGGGAGGCAATACTGGTAGCTACCCCAGAGGCTTATGGTGATAATGAAAGGAAATGACATGTGCAACACACCCAGTCCAGTGCCTGGAAAATAGTCCTGCCTGTTAAACGTCAGTGGTGGTGATGGTCATGATGAAAGTTTGGGTAAAAGATTGTTGTCCGGGCCAGAGGTGAGGCTCCTAGTCTAGTCATTAGGGTGAAATGATTACATTGCTCTTAGCAAAGAAAGTGACACATTTTCTAATTAAAAAGAGGATTTTTAATCTGCCTTATGTCTTCGAAAGTGCTTTTTTGTTTGTTTCTTTTGAGACAGGATCTCACTTTGTCGCACCAGGCCTGGAGAGCAGTGGCATGATCTCAGCTCACTGCAGCCTCCACCTCCCAGACTCAAGCAGTCCTCTCACCTAGCCTCCTGAGCAGCTGCTCAACCAATACTTCTGCCTTGGCCTTGCATGGTGCCGGGATTACAGATGTGAGCCACTGCGCCTGGAAAAAGTTTTCCATTTTAAAAAGTCTTTCTCCATATGCCAAAAAGTATACAAATAATAACTAACAGATCAAGGAGTTAAACTAAATGTAATCGCTACTTAGGTCAAAACATCTAAGGAAGAAACAGTACCAATCCCACACAAATTCTTCCAGAGAGCGTAGAAAAGGAAAATACAGTATCATCCAACTCATCCCTTGCAACGCAATCCCAACACTAAAACCTGGCTCAGATATCACAAAACAAAAACCATGGGCAGTCTACTGCAAAAGAATCTCAAAACACTAGCAAGCCAAATTCAGTTATTCCCAAAAGAACAATACTTCACAGTAAGCCATGCCTACTCCAGCAATGCAAATTTGGCCCAACACTTGAAAATCAATTCACCACATCAGCAGGACCAAAAGAGAAACTGCATGATAATCTCAACAGATCTTTCTTTAAAAAAGACCATGAAAATTTTTAAAAAGACCAGCAGACAAATTCTCATCTGCTAAACAGTTACCAAGACTTTGACACATTTGTTCACTCTCTTCTTTATCTATTTTTCTTTGTGATATCTTTTAAGGGAAATCCCAGGCTTCATGGTGACAGGAGTACAGAGCTGTGGTGGTTAAAGGGATGTGAAGGGGGCTTCTTGTCAGTATAACTGCTTTTCTCCTCTCACTTGCCCTAATAACAGCTACATCTTACTGCACACATTCTATGTGCTAAGTGCTTTATGTTCATAACCTCGTTTCATCCACACCATATCCCCATTTATCAGTAAGGGAACTGGGGCCTAACTAGGTTTAGTGCCTCACCTCAGGTCTCACTATTAAGTGACAGAGACAGCTTTTCCACCCAAATCTCTACAAAATTAATTTTTAGCTACTAAATAAACTTGGATGGCAAGGGACAAATCTAACTTAAGCTTCTTAAGGAAAAGCAGGGGTACAGGAGGAACTGTTGCTCAGCACCATCCATCTGTGCCTCTCTATGCACAGCAGCTTTTCTCTCCTTGGTGCGGACATGGCAGCTCCTGGCTCACATCCTCCAGCGAGGCGAGGAAGCTTCCTCTCTGGCTTCAATATAGAAAACCCAGTGGGAGATGAGTTACTGTGATTGGCTCGTTCTGGGCTCTGTGCCTACCTCTGTAGCCAGAGGGATGGAGATTTTTACCAAAGGAAGGAGGGAAGGGATGCTGGGCTGACAAAAACATCACCTTCCAGCTTCACAGATTAGAAATTGGTTCATATAGAAGACCAAATTCCTGGATTAGGTATTCAAGGTGAAGGCAAGTCACCATACTTGAAAACAACTGGAAAAATCAAATGTGTTGATACAGAATACAGTGAAACTTGTAAATTTTTCATTACTGAAAGGATTCAAAAAAATGTTTGTAAAGCATTAGTACAGTACCTGCCACATAATAAATGCACCATTTATGGTGCAATAATGGTGCATAAATTGGTCCCAACTGGAATCCCGCTTGTCCTCTCTTGCCAGCTTCATTCTTGGCCTCATAGTCCGTCAGCCACATTGCATTCTTTAAAATGCAGATTTCCCAGATAATCCCGCACAGAGTTAACTTGGTAGAAGCCTGGGAATCTGCATTCTAACACCTTCCACCCCTCCCCGCTGTGTCAGGTAATCCCGATACTGGCTGGTCTATGAACTGCACGTTGAGAAACTGATATTTGAAGCTATGTACATATATGAGAACACCGAGAGAAAGAGTATCAGTTGAGAAAACTGAGTAAAACCAAGCTTTGGGCAACTCCAACAAGTAAGAGTTCTTTGAATGAGGAGCTAGCAAAGATCCTGAGAAGGTGCTAGAAAGGTAACAGGAGACTGTGTAAACTGTGCAAACCAAAGGAAGATAGAAAGGAGGGAGAAAGACCAGAGTGATAAACCAGAATGGTCAACAGTGCTGACTGCTGCTAAGAGTCAAGTGAGATGACCAGAGAATGTCAATTTGATTTAACAACATGGGATCACTGGTGACTTTAGAGCAAGAACCATTTTGGATGAGTGGTGAGGGCCAAAGTTGGTTTACAGTGTCTTAAAGAATACATGGAGTTTGGTGTGGTGGCTCACAAATGCTGGTGGCTCACACCAAACTGTAATCACAGCATTTTGGGAGGTTCAGGTGGGCGGATCACTTGAGGTCAGGAGTTCAAGACAAAAATTAGCTGGGCACGGTGGCGCACGCCTGTAATCCCAGCTACGGGTGGCTCAGGCAGGAGAATCGCTTGAACCTAGGAGGTAGAGGTTGCAGTGAGCTAAGATTGCATCATTGCACTCCAGTGGGCAGCAGAGTGAGACTTCATCTCAACGACAAAAGGACTACATGGGAGGTGAAGAAATTGAGGCAACAGTCTTAAGATAATTCTTTCTTAGAACTCTGGTTGCAAGAGGAAGAGATAGGGGAAGAGTAGTTGTTTTGGAAAAAAGGCCCAGGTTTTCTTTTTTTTTTTTTTTTGTAAATTGTGAGAGATCTGAGTATTTGTAAATGTGAATGGGAGAGATGGAGCAGAGAAAGAGAGGCTGAAGATATAGGACAGAGAGAAATATGAGTAGTTAAGATTCCTGGAAGAGAAGAGGCCATGGAACCGAGATGTCCCTCCTAGTCTAACGGGGAGGGACAGACACAAATGCAGGCCTTCCTGCCTGCTTGCTTGCTTTCCTTCTTTCTCTTTCTCTTTCTTATTTTCTTTCTTTCTTTTTGTCTTTCTTTTTCTTTCTCTTCCTTTCCTTCCTTCCTTCCTTTCCTTCCTTTCCTTCTTTTCCTTCCTTTCCTTTCATTTTTTGAGACAGAGTTTCCCTCTTCTTGCCCAGGCTGGAGTGCAATGGCGTGATCTCAGCTTACTGCAACCCCCGCCTCCCAGGTTCAAGTGTTTTTTCTGCCTCAGCCCCCCGAGTAACTGGGATTGCAGGCATGCACCACCAATCCAGGCTAATTTTTTATTTTTAGTAGAGACAGGGTTTCTCCATGTTGGTCTCGAACTCCTCACCTCAGGTGATCCACCTGCCTCAGCCTCTCAAAGTGCTGGGATTATAGGCATGAGCCACTGCGCCTGGCCAGGTTGTAGGTTTCATGGCAGAAGTTTTGGGGTTTTATGTCTGAACTACATCCTAAGAAAAATAAATAGAAAAAGGGTCAAATACTGAGTGCAAAGGGGGAGTTGAGAAGGGGGGTAACAGTGTTGAAGGATGAGTAGAGTAGAAAAGGCTTAAAATGGTAATTGAGAATGACTTGGCCAGAGGGAAATGGGAGAACTGGAGCAATGTTAAGGGCCCATTTGAGACTGGAACTCATAAATTTAAAGTGGTACAAATTTGTCCTATTAAATAATTTTCTCTTGAGGCATAGGAGCAGGGGCAGGCACAGAGGAAGACAGGAGAGATGTATATGGGGAAGGGGAGTAAGGAAAGGGAAGAAATAAGGTACAGACTTTCCAAGTACAATATCTAAAAGTGGGGTGGAGAAAGCTGCATTGAAATGAATAGTGGCATTTGCACAAAGACTTGAAGGAGAAGGGGGCAAGCCATGTGCATAACCTGAATTCCAAACTAGGTACTAGGTAAAGACAGTAAGATAAAGGACGAGTACAAGTCAGTCTCAGTCACAAAAATGGACACAAAATGCTGAAAAAACCTTGTGCTTAAAGACTTAACACATCATGATCAATTCAGGTTTAATCACAGGAATAAAATTTCAGTTTAACATTGGAAAAAATATGCAAATCTCATTTACCACTTTAACAAAGGAAAAAATCCATATTATCATTTCGATAGCTATAGTGTGATAACTTGCTTTTTGCCAACTAAAACTCTCTTTCTCAGACTAAAAGCTGTTCAGGCTTTATGTTAGCTTCTTGAGCCGGACAGACTCCATCTTATCTTCTTCATTTTAGTTATTTTCCCACCATTAAGTATGCAACTATAGTATGTAGCTGGGGCAGGCTGACACTGGGCACCTCCAGGAATGCCTTTGTTGATAGGAGGCTGAGTTAAGTGGTACCAGCAGAGCCTGGAAATGCAGGTGCTGTCAAGTGCCCAGAGCCCCCGTTATCTATAAGTTGTATGTCTTTCATGAC
>CAUYLG010038290.1:0-13443 GCA_963573385.1 Cacajao melanocephalus
ATAAGACCTAACACCATAAAAACCCTAGAAGAAAATCTAGGCAAAACCATTCAGGACATAGGCATAGGCAAGGACTTCATGACCAAAACACCAAAAGCATTGGCAACAAGGGCCAAAATAGACAAATGGGACCTAATCAAATTCCACAGCTTCGGCACGGCAAAAGAAACAGACATTTAGAGTGAATCGGCAACCAACAGAATGGGAAAAAATTTTTGCAGTTTACTCATCTGACAAAGGGCTGATATCCAGAATTTACAAAGAACTAAAACAGATTTACAAGAAAAAAACAAACAAGCCCATTCAAAAGTGGGCAAAAGATATGAACAGACACTTTACAAAAGAAGACATACATGAGGCCAACAAACATATGAAAAAATGCTCATCATCGCTGGTCATTAGAGAAATGCAAATAAAAACTACATTGAGATACCATCTCACGCCAGTTAGAATGGCGCTCATTAAAAAATCTGGAGACAATAGATGCTGGAGAGGATGTGGAGAAATAGGAACACTTTTACACTGTTGGTGGGAGTGTAAATCAGTTGAAGCATTGTGGAAGACAGTGTGGCGATTCCTCAAGGACCTAGAAATCGAAATTCCATTTGACCCAGCAATCCCATTACTGGGTATATATCCAAAGGATTATAAATCGTTCTACTGTAAGGACACATGCACATGAATGTTCATTGCAGCACAGTTTACAATAGCAAAGACCTGGAACCAACCCAAATGCCCATCGATGATAGACTGGACAGGGAAAATGTGGCACATATACACCATGGAATATTATGCAGCCATAAGAAACGATGAGTTCATGTCCTTTGTAGAGTTCATGTCCTTTCCATATTCATCTCTGTACATGTTATCATTGTTTTTTGCAGCTCACCGCAGCCTGCAAAATACGGAAACCATCATGATGAATACGGAAACCATCATTCTCAGCAAACTGATGCAAGAACAGAAAATCAAACACCGCATGTTCTCACTCATAGGTAGATGTTGAACAATGAGAACACACAGACACAGGGAAGGGAGCATCACACACTTGGGTCTGTTGGGGGGAACTAGGGGAGGGACAGCAGGGGCTGGGGAGTTGGGGAGGGATAACATGGGGAGAAATGCCAGATATAGGTGATCGGGAGGAAGGCAGCAAACCACATTGTCATGTATGTACTTATGCAACAATCTTGCACGTTCTTCACGTGTACCCCAAAACCTAAAACACAATAAAATACAAAAAATTTAAAAATAAAATAAATAAAAATAAAAATAAAAAACCAAAGGTGGTACTAAAGGGGACGGTGCAACAGTAAGGTGCAAAGACATGAGTCCTGTATGACCTCATGGAGTAGGGCTGCCTACCAACTTCCCTGCTCATGGCAAGATCATTACGTGTGTAAGAAAAAAGTTTCAATTTTTTTAAGTACTATATTTTGGAGACTTTGTTAGTAAATAATATAAACCACTGATACCTGGGAATGGATGCTGCCATAAAATGACCTTAAATACATAGCATCGTCCAAGCAGTCAGGGATGGGCAGTAAGAATAGATATTGTGGCCTAGAAAACTGGTGAGCCTTGTGGAAGGAAGACCACTGTCCCTTCTTTTCCCCTAGAGAAAGTTAATGTCTCTCTCTCAACTATGTTCCACAACACACATGAATTACTTTGGATGCCTAATTATGTCTGTCTGTTTCCTCAGAACATTTACTTTATGGAGCTGTTTATCCCCAGCAGCTAACAGGATGTCAGGCCCAGAAACATGGGTTGGATGAATAAGTGAATAAATGCCCAATGAATGAATGAATGGTCAGGGAATTATTTTCTGAGACTTCATTAAATAGGATTGGCTATAAACACATGGCATCTCTAGAGATTGTGAGAACTTTTCCTTCCAAGTGAA
The DNA here is from genome assembly GCA_963573385.1 of Cacajao melanocephalus. Lineage (NCBI taxonomy): Eukaryota > Metazoa > Chordata > Mammalia > Primates > Pitheciidae > Cacajao > Cacajao melanocephalus. The sequence continues at coordinate 1,907 of CAUYLG010038290.1, forward strand.
GAGATTCATGTTAGTTGTTCATCAAGGTAAATCACTGGTGAGCCAGAGCTTTAAGACACACTGGAAGTGACATGCAATAAATTCTAACCTTTGCTTATTCACACTGTCCCCGCTGGCCAAGGGAAAGTTTCCTTTATTTGCTGCCTCAGATTTATTTCTATGAAAAGGGTCATAATCAAACTCCAGGAGAATGGTAAATTGCTATTGAGATGATATACAGGATATAAAAACATAAAAATAAACTTGTTGAACCCCCAAATTTTTTTTATAATAAATCTATGTTTATTGCAGAATATAAGAGATCCCGATGTCTTATTCTTCCTGTTCTTGTAATGCCTATGCTATGAGAACAGAAGGAATACATTATTCAGTAATTATTGAACAAATAACTGGAGGATTGAATTCTGTGTCACATTCGGTTCTATTAAAACAATGAGGCTGGGCATGGTGGCTCACACCTGTAATTCTGGGAGGCGGAGGCAGAGGCAGGAGGATCCCTTGAGTACAGAAGTTCAAAACCAGTCTGGACGACATGGTGAGACACTGTCTCTATTTAAAAAACTTAAAAAATTAGCTGGGTGTGGTGGTCACCTCTGTGGTCCCAGCTATTTGGGAGGATTGCTTGAGCCCTGGAGGTCGAGGCTGCGGTGAGCTGCACAAAACAATGATAACATGTACAGAAATCAAAACAAAAGAAAAATTCATCTATAATTCTACCATCTTACAATGTTTAAAAATTTTTTTTTCAAGACAGGGATTCGCTCTATCGCCCAAGGTGGAGTGCAGGGGTGCAATCACGGCTCACTGCAGCCTCAACCTCCTGGATTCAAATGATCTTCCTGCCTCAGTTTCCCAAGTATCTGGGACTACAGGCTCGTATCCCCATTCCAGCTAATTTTTGGATTTTTTGCAGAGATGAGGTCTCACTGTGTTGTGCAAGCTGGTCTTGAGCTCCTGGCTTCAAGCAATCCTCCAGTCTTGGCCTCACAAAGTGCTGGGATTACAGGCATGAGCTACTGCACCTGGCCTGTTTTCATTTTTATATGTTCTGTTTTACGCTTTATATGTTTGTCCATATTTTTCAAACACATAACAAAAAGAACTCATGCACACAAAACACGCACAGACAGGTTTTATGAGTATGCAGGCTAGGCCAGCCTGGGGGTAGATGTCAGGTCACACCGGCAGCAATCAGACAATATTTCTCTGATTCTAGCCCTACTCGTTCTGCAGAAATTCCAGTCCTCCTCACATTCTTCCTAACCAGTTCTTGAATTCGCAGGAACTAATCTCCCGGCTATCACGTGTCAACTCCAATTTTCCTCTCCTTTTTAGCATCTCCCTCTCAGAATGTCTCCAGGTGCTGGTGCTGCTGCAGAAATCTCAAAAGCTGCTGGGTTCCTCCTCCCCAGTGTGATGGCCGGTTCCATTTTTTCTTTCAGCAGCCCGCGAAGGCTGGTTCGACTCCTTGGTTAGCTTGCTTGTACTTCATCAGCAAGTCCACTGCGTTAGAGTCAGGGACATGGGCTATCAAGCAGTGCAAACGCGGAGATTTTAATGGAGCCGTGCTTGTGGTTTGTACAGGCTTTTTATTGCAGTCCATACTCCTTTGAGCATCTGTGAGTCCTCGGTTTGAGGGAGAGCAAATTAAATGGCTGACGATCTTTTTAGGATCATCTATTTCTTTTTTTGCTGACTCTGTTCCTAAGCTGAGCTTAGAATCCTTGATTCTCTTCTTCTTACAATGGCTTTGTATTCAGTAGTTTCCTCAGTACGACATGCAAAAACATATGCCAGGCCTATATGTTTAAAGACTTGCATGAACACAGTTTGAGGTGTCTGGGCATCCTAATACAATAGCATAGATAGAATTCTGGGTTTTGCTTTTTTCATTTCACATTGTGAGTGTGTTTGCAGGTTACTAGAGAGTTGCAATAATTATTATGTAAGCGGTTAGATAATAAATGTTATATAGCATGAACATGCCATGATTTATCTGATTGTTCTCTTAATTTGGACGTTTATATTATCACTGATTTTTTCTCTAGTTAAATAATGTGAGTTGAGCAAGGACAAAGTAGGTGGTTTTGATTGTGTGTTTGACTTTGGAGACATACATATTAGTTAAGGAAATCATTGCTCCTGTAACCCCCCCCCCAAATTTCAGGTGCACAAAACTCTAACCACTTATTTGTCAGCAATATGCCAATCCAGTGTGGGGTTCCTTTGTCAGCAATGTTGGGGAGAGTCTGCCCCACACAATCATTAAGAGACCCAGGGAATAGGGGCACCACCATCATTAGCACATGATTTTCACGATCTCTTTGGGCACCAAAATCAGCCAGCAGATGAATAGGAGAGACAAGTTTGTGTGAGGGTTTTTTTAGATTACATTCAACCATTTTAATGGTACAGTTTGATGAACTTTTGCTAATTGCGTATAGTTGTATAACCACCATGAAGATAAAAATATAGACTTTCTAACATCCTGAAAATTTCCTGTCGCCCTTTTTCATCAGATCCCCTCTTACAAACCCCTAACCCCAGGCAACTTTCTGTCAATACAAATAAACTTTGCCTGTTCTCTAATCCCATGTGAATGGAACACAAGATGTATTATTTTGTGTTTTGCTTCCTTTGTTCAGCATAATCCATGTTGATTATTACATTAGTTCTTCATTGATTTTCATAGCTGTGTAGTATTTTATCGTATGGATATGAAATCATTTGTTTGTTTTTGCAATTTTATAAGTTTATTTGATGTATTTGACAATCAGCAATTAGTTCTCATCCACATTGACTAGATTTTTGAAAGTGGTAACAGGTACATAGGTAACCAAAGTATAGAGCTTATTTGGCAACTCTTCATCCTCTACGTTTTCTGGACAACCGCACATGGATTCGGTATGGGACATTCTTTATTCCTTTGGCCCAGACAGCTTTGTTGAGCCTGGTATCAATGTGCACATCTGGAGTTCCCACCTCCTTCAGAGCAAATTTCCGAATCTCTTTGAGTGCCCGAGGGGCACAGTTCTTGAAGCCCACTCCATGGATGCGCTTGTGAATGTTGATGGTGTATTCTCGGGTCACCACCTCGTTGATGACAGAACGACCCTTTTTCTTCTTGCCACCCTTCTTTGCGGGAGCCATTCTGTCGGGTCTGAGTTGGAAAGAAACACAATCATTCGTTTATCACTAGGTTTTGATGTTTGGATAAGCCCCAGTTATTAGCTATTATGAATAATGGTCCTATTATTTGTATATATGCCCTTTTATATACATATATTCTAACTTGTCTCATGAGATTACTGGGTCATATGGCAAGTGTATGTTTAACTTCATAAGATACTGCCCTACTGTTTACCAAAGTTGCGGAACCATCTTGCACAGTCACCAGCAATTACTGGGAGTTCTAGTTGTTCCAGATTTTGTCAATGCTTGGAATTGTTAGTGTTGTTAATTTTAGCCATTTCAGTGGATGTGTAATTGAATCTTAATTCTCATTTGCATGATCCTAACTGGTGAGGTGAGCATCTTTTCACAGGTTTATTGGCTATTCATGTATTTTCTTCTGTGACATGCCTATTTAAATATATTGCCCATTTGAAAAATAGGGTTGTTCGTCTTATTATTGAGTTGTAAGAGTTCTTTAAATATTCTGGATACAAGCGAAGAATGTATTCTTCTCTATTTCTTTTAAAGCAAAATAGAATTTTATTCACTGTTAAGGAATATTTACTTAGAGAAATTTACATGAAATTAAAGAAACACCAAGCCCAGAAGCCTACTGGGGCTGGAATCCATGCACTATTTCTTTTGTAATTTTCAGAGCTGCTTTAGGAAATTGTTCTTGAGTTGGCTGGAGACAAAGTGAAGAGCAACATGTTTCTAGTACATTAGGTTATTGCTTTTTGCCGTGTGCCCAGATTTGATAGGTGTTTTATATGAAAGCGTTGGTCTTGCAGAATCTACTGTATCATTACAGGAAATGTAAACTATGTTAGGGGTTTTAAGAGCTGGGACCAGAACTGGCTCTCACTAATTCTGCTTACATCCTATTGGCTAGAATTTAGTCATGTGACAACACCTAACTCCAAGGAAGGCTGGGAAATGTAATCTATCTATGGCCACAGGGTAATGTGCCCTGGAGAAGAACAGGGTTGGTGATCAGCCAGCACTATCTGCTAGAAGGAACCTAGCAGGGCCTGGAAGGGCCTAGAAAGAATACGGAGTGGCAGAAGTTTTGGCCCACGGATATGGTAACTATTTCTAGATCCCTTCTACGATAAACAGTCATGGTATACCTATCACATGCTAGATATTGAGCTATAATAACTGAGGCTATCATTTATTGAGCACTTACTATGTGTCAAACATGTGTCGACTCTGTAAATGTTTACTGACTGTTGAATGGACCTGATTTCTCGGAGTGGCGTGGGGAAGACTGCCTGCCATCTGATGGTGTGTTTGATGACGACTTCCCATCTTGCCAGCCCAGCAGAAGCAGGGCTGTCAGTAACGAGGCTGCTTGCAAAGCAGTGCCAGGTCCCCTGAGGGAAGGGATCATTGGAGAAACAGAGCATAATTGATGAACTCCAAACTTCAACAAACCAGTTTTTCCACCCTCTGGGTAATTATTGATGGGCTCTAAGTTTTGAGTAAGATGCTAACTTGCAAGCTCTCTCTTTTCTCTGCTATGCCTTTACACCAAACTCATGACTATTTACAGTATTCCATTCTAGAGCTGTTCACAAATCAATGCTTCTGATTTTTTAGTGAATGTCCTGCTTCCCTATATGGTGCTGCCAGATTTATTGGTAATCGTTCTTTGAGTACTAAGTGGATTGAAAACGCTGTCTGTTACCATTTCTCTGTTGAAAGCAGCTAGACAGAAAACATACATAATAATAACAGCCAGCACTTGTTGGGCACTGATGCTCACAAAGTGCATCAATGTACATTTTTCTGTTTGGTCTACCCCCTCACGTGATTCATCTGGATGACCAGTGGTAGAGCTATTTCACTTGTTCACATGCTTATTAGAGTAACACGTTCAAAGTTAATTGAACTTCCTCCCCATCCTACTCTTGTTACAAAGGCAATTGACATTGAAACGGTCAAAAGACATTCAGTAGGAATGGCCAGTAAGAGAAGTAAAAGGACCACACAATACAAATAGTATAAAAGGCTCCTTAATATATTATAATGGAATGGCTATAAACACATCCACATCTGGAATCTTTCTTACATATCATAGATAAGACCTCAACACCTTATTGTGCCATCTGTTCCTTCATTGCTGCACTTTTATTTTTCCTGATTGTGCATACTCCTCTGCACAGCAGTTCCTGACCTGGCTGACGCCCATTCTCTTGTATTATTACTCATCACTACTCCCTTAGAACCGATACGCTGAAATTACTAATCTTATTGCAGTTTCACAGATATGTTATGGTTTGTCATGTATTGATCCTTTTAGCTATCTCATTCCCTCTATACAAAGCATGATTTACTTACTAGATTGCTCCAGTGGTCCCTGACATTGGAAGCTTCCTCAGCCCAGCCCTGCCTCCCAGCCAGCCAATCTGATCTCTGTTGGAGCATCTCAGAGCACCCTCTTCCCAAGTCCTTTTGACATTCTTTTGTGATAGTGTTGTTGATTTACATGACTATGTGATCCACCTACTGTGAGCTCCTTAAGGATGTAGATTTTTTCTTATTTGCATAATTTCTGGAATATTTTAATTGAACAGTTAGCGTGACTAAAGAAATACTTAAATGTTCATACTACACACTTCAACACTTTCATTTGTTGGATTTGTATTTGAGGTACATTTTATAATCTTGTATAGATGGACAAGCAAGAACAGACACGGTAGCAAAGGAAAGATCACTAAATAAATTGGCGATGAGAAAAACAGGTTCAACGACAATGGTTATAGAATAACAGAAAGAAAATGGTCATCCTGTTTGCCTTCTTTTTATCAAGGATATACTCTTCAAACTTATTCAGAATAAAAAATGATGAATGGGTGTGGAATCATGTCTCTTAGTCCTCATTACTACACAATAATCACAAATAGTCGTTTAGGAAGTATGTTTTCAAAGTATTTTCACATCATTTTTTTTCAGGACACGTTTACAACAACTCTGTTTTTCAGATGAAGACGCTGAGACACATAGAAGAGACATGATGGATCAAAGGTCATATAGCCACCCTGGCCCAACTGAATGTGTAACATCTCAGGTCTGTAACTCAACATGGAGTCAAGTCATTGGAACGGTTTCTGATGATTGGATTGCCAATTTACATTTTATCTGCCAATCTAATTTCTTTAGAGTCCCTGTTTGCCCTCTGCAGAATAAAAAACATATTGCTTACTGTGTAGATTATACATTGTCTAATAACTGGTTATAGTTAGTTGAAGCAAGTTATTAATGAATATGTAATCTTGGATTTGATTCTAAAATTTGCCAGTTACCTTGTCTTTTCTTCCCCTATTAATAGCCCGAACCCCTGTCAATCTCTAAATTAAACACTTCTCCATAGCCTACTCTTCCAACTTAATCTCCTTTCTTTTCTTCTTCAACAGGCAGACTCGGCTTCCTCTCTTCACTTCCGCCAACCTCCTGTGCACATTGCTGCTTCCACACCTGTGCTCAGAACCCTCTGGACCAGTTCATTCTGCTTCACTGCCTGTTCTAGTCTGTCCTTCTCCAGGCCCAGCTCACAGAGCCTTCCAGGAATGCTGACCCTCAGTGATGTAGCCCTCCTCTGAGCTAACAAGCTGACATGTGGCCCACTCCACTTTGTTGGTGCTTGATACTACTAATCATAAGAATATCAGGGCTTGTTTCCGTTTTTACATTCTCAGCGTTCTTTACAGCTCATGGCAATAAATGTTTGTCAAGTGAAAGAATGGGTGTTGTGTTTTTCTTTAAATCTTCTAATACCAGACTCATCTTTAATTACCAATGAGTACTCTTTTAAAACCATCACAGGCCTTGGGCTCTTGGACCTGTAATCCTTAATGGATGAAATGGCCCTGCTTTTGATTTGAAAGTGGACTCACTTATTAGCATTCTAATTTGCAATTTTGATGGTGGAGTTGCTCTCTCGGGACATCTTCAGAGCTTCCCACACTCTTCCTAAACTTCTCTTCCCTTTTTATCTCTGATTCTCCAAATAGAAGATAAGCCCTTTGAGAGCAGAGCACGTACTTCATTTACTCTTAGATTCCCCGCAACACTACCAATCTTGTACCAGCTTTCTATAGAATAAGAATGTAATCAGTGTTTGTTAATTTAAATTAATGGCAGTGTTACATGCAGCTGCACAGTGTGGTGGGTTAAGATTGACCTTGGTGTCAAAAGCGCTGCACTCAAGTCCCAGTTCTACCACTTTCTGACTTTGGGCAAGTCATCTTTGTACTTGCTCTCATAATTAGCATTACTGGGACTATTTCATTCCTTTGTATAGATCAAGATCTCCATTGGGTATCACTTTACTTCGCTACAGGACTTCCTTTAAGATTGCTTTAATAGTGAAAGTATGCTGGTGGTTAATTCCTTCAGCCTTTGTACATTTGAAAAAGTTATCTTTATTTTTGAAAAGTGTTTTTGCTGGTTATAGAATTCTTCTTGATAGACTTTTTTTTCCCCCTTTTCAATACTTTAAGGATGTTGCTCCACTTTCTTCTGGCTTGCGTTGATGAGAAATCTGCAATAATTCATATCTTTATTCTTCTATATTTGCCATTTGTTTTTCTTGGTCTCTGGCTGCTTTTAAGATTTTTACTTTGTCCCTACTTTAATTTTTGTTTTGATTTGCTTTTTAGCTACTTTATTATGTGATAGATGGTATCTTTTCATATATTTTATGCTTGGGGTTTATTGAGATTCTGGATTTGTTGATTTACAATTTTCAACACACCTGAAAAACTTTTGGCTATTGCTACTTCAATTTTTTTCTCCTACTTTGTCCCCTGATCTCCTTGGGGGACTCTTAATTGCACTGACATTAGGCCACTTGACATTTTCCAGGAACTCACTGATCCTCTGTTTATTTTTTCTCATCCTTTTTTTGATGTGTTTCATTTTGGGTCATTTATATTGATATATCTTCAAATTCGCCAGCTTTTTCTTCTATAATGTCTAATCTGCTGTTATTCCCATCCAGTGATTTTCCATCCCAGACATTGCAGCTTCCATCTCTGGAAGTTTGATTTGAGTCTTTTATATATCTTTCACGCCTGTACTTAACATGTTGACTATTTCTTTTAGTATTTTAAATATATGAAATATGGTTTTCGTAATAGTTTTTATGTTCTTGCTTAAGAATTCTGTCATCTGTGTCAAGTTCTGGGTTGATTTCCATCTATTGATTTTTTTTTCTCCTCATGCTGCATCACATGTTCCTGCTTCTTTGCATGTTTGGTCATTTTTTAAATTGAATTCTATACATTGAGAATTTTACCTTATTGCATACTGGCTTTCATTGTATTTATTTATATGTATTTCTCATCTCAAGTTGTTCTGGGACGTGGTCAAATTAATTGGGAACAGTTTGATCCTTTCAGGAATTTCCTTTAAGCTTTGTTAGACAGGAGGTAGCCGTGCTTAGCTTGAACCTAATTTTTCCCTTTTACTGAGACAAGGCCCAGCGGCCAGTCAATGATGAGGGTTTTCAGTCTGGCTGGTGAGACTAGGAATGATTCCTGGCCCGTGTGAGCTTTAGAGATTGCTCCCTCTGATCCTTGCAGGTTTTTCCTTGGTCTCCAGTAATGTCAACACACATGTGCCATGGCTGAAAACTCTAAGGGGCTCCTCTGCTGATCTCCAGAATTATCTCTGTTTTCACCTTTCTTCCCTCCGGCACTATCACACAACTTGATTTCCTTAAGTCACGGAGACCACTGGACTCTACCAGGTTTCCTCATCCCCGCCCTGTAGCCTGAAAACTCTCTCTAGACAGTAAGCTGGGGCAATCATAGGATTTACCCTGTGTATTTCTCATGTCTCAGAGATCACTATCTATTGCCACCCAATGACCAGTATCTCCAAAAACCATTGCTTCACGCATTTGTCCATGGTTTTAGTTGTTTCATGTAGGAGGGTAAACCTGGACTCTGTTACTCTATTTTGGCTGGAGGCAGAAGTCCTATGCAGCTTCTTGGTGCCCTAATTTTCTCATTTTTGAAATGGTGTTGATAATATCAGTCTGTTTTGCATGACCAAGTTAGTGAAATATATAATTCCTACATAAATATAAGATCTTATTTGAGTAGATGAAATGTGTGTACAAATAACTGTGAGAGAAGTTATATTAAAATTACATCAGTCATTTGTACTTTAGTGAGAACGTGTTTGTCAGCGCTTTTCATAAAACAGATTCAAAGTTGACAGTAGAATTGCAGGTAGCTACTCATTTTTGCTCTAGGCCTTCTCAGTCCCCAAAACACGAGTGAGAGATTAGAGATCCAATATAGAAGTAGAGTGAGCCTACATCATAGTAGGTTAGTCAAAGAATTATTCCAGATTGCTCTAAAATAATTCCAGATTGCTCTAAAACATAATGTTAAGAGAGAGTGAGAGAGAGAGAGAGAGAGTGTGTGTGTGTGTGTGTGTATGTGTGTGTGCGCACATGTCTTTCAGACAAAGTCTAACTCTGTTGCCAGGCTGGAATGCAGTGGCACGATCTTGGCTCACTGCAACCTGACTCCCTGGTTCAAGCAATTCTCCTGCCTCAGTCTCCTGAGTGGCTGGTATCACAGGCACACACCACTAGGCTCAGCTAATTTTTGTATTTTTAGTACAGATGGGGTTTCACCATGTTGGCCAGGATGGTCTCAACCTCCTGACTTTGTGATCCACCCGCCTCGTCCTCCCAAAGTGTGGGATTACAGGCCTTTAAATGTTTTATCAAAACTTACTGAATGGGACCTGGAGCCTGGATAGAAAAGGATGTTGCCTCGGCCGGGAGCGGTGGCTCACGCCTATAATCCCAGCACTTTGGGAGGCCAAGGTGGGTGGATCACGAGGTCAAGAGATCGAGACCACCCTGGTCAACATGGTGAAACCCCGTCTCTACTAAAAATACAAAAATTAGCTGGGCATGGTGGCGCGCGCCCATAGTCCCAGCTACTCGGGAGGCTGAGGCAGGAGAATTGCTTGAACCCAGGAGGCGGAGGCTGCGGGGAGCCGAGATCGCGCCATTGCACTCCAGCCTGGGTAACAAGAGCGAAACTCCGTCTCAAAAAAAAAAAAAAAAAATCACTTGTTTCAGCTGGATGAAATAAAGGCGTCACTTTTATTTTGAGTCTTTTCTTCTACATGTAGGCAAAGGAGAGTCTTGCAACTTTGCTGCTACTGGCTTCTCTGATTGTTTTGCAGACGCCTAATGGTAGCTGCAGATGGGCTGAACCCAGGAGGCGGAGGTTGCGGTGAGCTGAGATTGCGCCACTGCACTCCAGCCTGGGTAACAAGAGGGAAACTCTATCTCAAAAAAAAAAGAAAAGAAAAAAGGATGTTGCCTCTTTGAGGACATAAAGGCTTGGAGAGAGGGCAACTGTGGCCTGAAAGTATGAGAAGGCAACCTAAAAAGAGAGAAGGGTAATTCCAAGATCAAGATAGGAATGGAGAGGAGAGTTTGCTGCCTGGAAAAGCAACAAATCTAGAAGAACTTGAAAAAGAAAGATGAATCCCTCCAGTACAATCAAAGCAAACAGTATATGGGGACTTAGACTTTATAACTAATTTCATCCATATATATAATATTTGTATCGACACATTTGTATTCTGAAATCTCATGTGCACTGAGCTATAGAAGTATCTTGGACTTCATATGTGCTGAGGAAGCCTGACTTTAGGGCATGGAATTTTTTGGAGTGGGGGTGTGGGATGCTAGAGGTGTTACAGGAAAGCACCTTTTGCAGCAAGTACCTCTGTCCGCCACAGGTCTTTCTGATTCATTTTGAGGAATGACAGGAATGAACTGGGAGGAAGCTTTCTGCCTGGTGTCTTCTTAGAGATGCTCATTTTGTTTTGAATTCCATTTTCTATGTGAATGGCAGTTATCAAAAGAGTGACAGTGTCAGGGCCCTCTTCTAACCCAGTCCTGCCTAAGATCCTAAGGACATCAAGGGATCAAACTGCACCTTCTCTAGGCATTGATGACAATGGTTGAGTCTTCAATGCTGTGACAGAGAACTACACCTCAAACTACAGAAGATCCTTTCATTTAGACGTAACTTCCACATTCTTACATTATATTAACAGTGAAAGTCTGGGCCGGGCGCGGTGGCTCATGCCTGTAATCCCAGCACTTTGGGAGGCCAAGGCAGGCGGATCACGAGGTCAAGAGATCGAGACCATCCTGGCCAACCCGGTGAAACCCGGTCTCTACTAAAAATACAAAAAAATTAGCTGGGTGTGGTGGTGCACGCCTGTAGTCCCACCTACTCGGGAGGCTGAGGCAGGAGAATTGCTTGAACCCAGGAGGCGGAAGTTGAAGTGAGCCGAGGTTGCGCCACTGCACT
>CAUYLG010038291.1:0-24365 GCA_963573385.1 Cacajao melanocephalus
CAACCAACAGAATGGGCAACCATTTTTGCAATCTACCCATCTGACAAAGGGCTAATATCCAGAATCTACAAAGAACTAAAACAGATTTACAAGAAAAAAACAAACAAACCCATTCAAAAGTGGGTGAAGGATATGAACAGACACCGTTCAAAAGAAGACATATATGAGGCCAACAAACCTATGAAAAAATGCTCATCATCACTGGCCATTAGAGAAATGCAAATCAAAACCACATTGAGATACCATCTCATGCCAGTTAAAATGGCGATCATTAAAAAATCTGGAGACAACAGATGCTGGAGAGGATGTGGAGAAATAGGAACACTTTACACTGTTGGTGGGAGTGTAAATTAGTTCAACCATTGTGAAAGACAGTGGGGTGGTTCCTCAAGGGCCTAGAAATAGAAATTCCATTTGACCCAGCAATCCCATTATTGGGTATATATTCAAAGGATTATAAATTGTTCTATTATAAAGACACATGCACATGTATGTTCACTGCAGCACTGTTTACAATAGCAAAGACCTGGAACCAACCCAATGCCCATTGATGATAGACTGGACAAGGAAAATGTGGCACATATACACCATGTCATATTATGCAGCCGTAAAAAATGATGAGTTTGTGTCCTTTGTAGGGACATGGATGAACCTGGAAACCATCATTCTCAGCAAACTGACACAAGAACAGAAAATCAAACACTGCATGTTCTCACTCACAGATGTGTGCTGAACAATGAGAACACATGGACACAGGGAGGGGAGCATCACATACTGGGGTCTGTTGGGGGGGATTAGGGGGGTAGGGAGGTTGGGAGCAATAACATGGGGAAAAATGCCAGATATAGGTGACAGGGGGATGGACGCAGCAAACCGCATTGCCATGTATGTACCTATGCAACAATCCTGCATGATCTGCAAGTGTATCCCAGAATCTAAAGTACAGTTTATATATATATATATATGTGTGTGTGTGTGTGTGTGTGTGTGTGTATTTATATATACATATAAAGCAAGATTCCAAAAAAAAAAAATTTTTTTTAAGATTGAAGCTAAAGGATCTCCTTTACTCCTTCACACCATAATTCCCAAGTCTAAAAACTTGCTATTTCCAAACTTTCTGCATTTCTTTAGATGTTGACATTGAGTTGTCAGGTACTGAGGGAAAGAAGAAGAAGAAAGGGGTTTCTGAGGAAGTTAAAATATGTTTTTATCTCAGACACACACAACTTTTAAGAATGCAAATGACTGGAAATGTAAAATTGTGTGGTTCCTTTAGAAAAACAGTTTAGCAGTTTCTTAAAAAGTTAAACATACGCTTATCATATGACCCAGACAGTTTACTCCTACATATTTACTCAAAAAAATGAAAGCATATATCATTCCAAAGACCTGTACACAAATGTTTATAGCAGCCTTAATTCTAAAAGCAAAAAACAAAAACAAAAACAAAAATAAAAACACTGTAAACAAAGTATCAGAGGTAAATAGATAAATCTGTGGCATATTCAGACAGCAAATACTACTCAGCAGTATAAAACAACAAACTATTGGTACATGCAACAACACAGATGAATCTCACAGCTACAATGATGAATGAAAAAGAATACATACTGTATGATTTGTATTGATTATAGGAAAACAATCTATATCAATAGAAATCAGGTTACTGTTTGCCTGGGGAAGGGGATGGAGAAAGATTGATTACAAAGGAGGAGCGTGAGGAAACTTTCTGGGTAGATAGCAATGTTCTAGAACTTTACTGGCTGGTGGTTACATGGATACGGAGGTTGTCAAACTCATTAAGTGTTCACTTAAATGGTGTGAATTTTATTGTATATAAGTTAGACCTCAATAAAATTAATTTTAACAAAATTTAATTTACTCTAAAGCTGAAGTTTTGTGGTATCCTTTATGGGTGTCAGAAGTGAAAAGAAAGTACTAGATCCACATAGTTAATCACCACCTACCAGCTCTCCCCAACTCTAATTACCTATATAAATCCCAGGGAGAAACTGGTGATTAAAATATGTAATGCTAAAGTCAAAATGAGAGGAATTGGAGCATAGAGTATGCTATATGGAAAGTAAATTAGGAATATATTTATTTAAACAAAAATAGTACTGACATAAATTTTAGAAGATTGATCAAAGCATCAATCTGAAAGTTGTTTAATAATCTAGCAGGGGCTAGGCATCACTGCTCATGCCTGTAATCCCAGCACTTTGAGAGGCCAAAGAGGACAGATCACTTGAGGCCTGGAGTTGGAGACCAGCCTGGACAACATGGTGAAACACCATCTCTACTAAAAAATACAAAAATTAGCCAGGTATGGTGGCAGGCACCTGTAATCCCAGCTACTCCAGAGGCCGAGGTGGGAGAATCGCTTGAACCCAGGAAGCAGAGGTTGCAGTGAACCAAGATCGTGCCACTACACTCCAGACTGGGCAACAGAGCGAGACTTCATCTCAAAAAGATAAAAACACTAATAATAATAATCATCATCATTCAGTAGGAAGAAGGCTAATGTTACATATCTTCATGCGGTAAGGAAAACTTAATAGCTGGGACTGAGGTGGGAGGTTCATTTGAGCCCAGGGAGGTTGAGGCTGCAGTGAGCAGTGATTACAACACCACATTTGCATGCCAGTCTGGGTGACAGAGTGAGATCCTGTTTAAAGGAAGGAAGGAAGGAAGGAAGGAAGGACAGAAAAAGAAAGAAAGAGGAAAAAAGAAACAGAAAGAAAGAGAAAGCAAGAAAGAGAGAGAAAGAAAGAAAAAGATGAAAGAAAGAAAAAGGAAGGAAGGAAGGAAGGAAGGAAAATCTTAATAGTGGTCATAATAATTATCATTAATTGTATGCTTATTGTATGCCAGGCACTTTACATACAGTCTCACTGAATTCTTAATACTTTGCAGTAGGTATTAACAATCTTATTTTAGAGTTGAAGAAGTGTATTTATAGTAAATAACTTGCCAAGGATCCTACAAATAGTAAATAACAGAACCAAGATTAGATCCCAAAATGACAGTTGGATATATGGTAATGAAGTTGAGGAGAAAGATTGGGTTAGAGATATTGGAAGTCATTTCTGTACCAATTAAATGGGCTGGACAAAGAAAGGATGAGAAGAATGAGGAAACCAACAAGATGATGACACGATGTTACAATGTTGGACCTGAATACACATATAATACATATATGTAGCAAATATGTATTATATATGTATATTATATACAAAATATACAAATAGTAGATATGTATTATATGCATATATATACTAAATATGTATTACATATACATATATGTATTATATATACAAAATATACTACACACACATAAAGTTATTTAATTATTATTTATTTTCTCTTTAAAGAAAAGGGCATTCTGCATCTGGGAATTGTGGAGAGAGTGTTGCTATGGGGCTTACTTGGATTTCTAGTCCCCGCCCTTCTATTAACTATGAACAATCTTTAGCAAAGCTCTTTGTAACAGGGCTCCTTCCTTTCTAATGGCTTAGCACCTGTAATTCTTTATTTCCAAATAGCCACAAATTTCTCTTACATTTCTATTTTATCTCTTTATAATATAAACGTATTCTAAAAAGAAAATAGTTACACAATAACTATTGTATATATTATTGCTTAATCACATCTTTTCAATGTGAAGAAAACAAAAAAAGAAACTACCAATTTTATACTACTTGAATGATTTTCCCAGAAGAATTGAGCTGTGTATATCAAAGTTTCGTCAGAATAAAGAAGCTACTCTAAGTATTCCAAGCACAAAGGGTTCTTATGTGTGGAATTAGATGCTTACACAACTGATGAACTTTCTTAAGCAATGAAGGTCAAAAAAGTCACTGCTAGAAATGAGTGACTTATAGGAACTTTCCTGGGAGTTGCTGCAAATGAAAGCTCAGGAGTAAAAGGGGAGCCATGATGGCAATTTCAACTGGCTGAGGCACTGCGTGGGTGATTCCCAGGAGTTCACCCAGAAGCCACCATAGGCTTCTGTTATTTGCCTGTGCACCTGCTTGCAACTACCCCAAAGAATGAAAACCCTTTATTAAGACAAAAGCAGAAACACATTACAGGAAAGAGAATTCAAACATGCTCCCCTTCTAAACAGAGGAGAATATAGAAAGGATTATGGGTGATGTCAAACTAATACTGTATAATCCAGCACCCAGAAATGATCGGTTTTTATATTTTGCTCTGGATAGCTGTATACAAATCAAATCTAGGATTCCCAACAAACATAAATATATAAATGAAGTGATGTAGATATGATAGGACGAGTTGGACTAATTTTATAATATACATAATGAATTCTTTAATTGATTATGAAGATTTTAATAAAGTATAATTTAAAATACTTTCATAATCATATAAATACATTATTTGTCTTTTATTACTCTCATTGTTTTATCAGTGTACAGTGGAATTTTCCATGAACCTCCATGACATGTTATTGCAGTAGATTGAATGCAGACACAAATATAAAAATCCAACTGCTTTGTTAAGCCAGACATTAAAGACATTTGCAAACCTATAAAGCAAATCCAACTGCTTTGTTAAGCCAGACATTAAAGAGATTTGCAAAACTGATAAGCGTATTTTCTTGTAACATATCTTCAAACCGCAAGTTATCTGCCATTTTATCTTACACTAAACTTTTTTTTTTAATCTCATTTTTTTAGAAAAGTTTGCATTGGCTGTGGCATTTGCCAAATAGCTTCATGAATCACAACTGAAGATGGGTTACACAAGGGAAATTCAAGAGACCAAGAAACCAACTGCAGGGAATGAAGGAATACATGAACCTTGAGCCTCTTGCAGGGAAATACTTTCAAGATAAGTGATCTAAACTCCATAATAGACTTTGTTTTCCAAGAGAAAAACAGAATATAATCTAAGCTTTGACTAATTCCACGTATTATGTTTTAATTTATGTAAAATAATTTTTGGATTAATCATAACTTTTTCTTGGACTCCACTTTTTTTACTCATCTTTGACATCAGAGGCTGTTTGGCTTCTGGAGCCAGAGTACAAAAATGCGGATGGAAAGCAGGAAGCAAAATTACAATGCTGGATTTGGAGGTGGTACCATCAGATCAAATTAGCAAAGCACATAAAAGCAAGATAATATTTGAGTATCAGGAATGCATTTGCTCAGACAAGGTTATCCAAGCATTTAAAAAAAAACCTGCCAGGATTTCTTACATGAAAATATGTATCTAAAATAACCACAACCTCTGAAATAAGAATTCTGTAAAGTTCCTTACACATTAAGCACATTTATATACAATTTATATACACTTGTATTTTGTAGTTCTGATATCATCAGTTCTGCCTAAGTTTGTCCTTTAGCTCAGCAATCAAAAATAGCATTTTCTGTTTATTTCTAAGCTTTATTAGATGTCATCCCATTCTTGTCCCTAGCTACTTTGTGCTTGGATGATCATTTATATTTTGTGGATGTTAGTACTCTTGGTAGATTTCCTCAGTTTCTGCTAATGTAATTTCCAAAATTTATTCAAACATAGATTATTTGTATTTAATTTTCTCCAGTGTACTTTGAAAAATGCACTGGAGAAAATTAAATACAAATAATCTATATTTGTATTTATTAATCTATTAACTATTAATCTGTTAACCTAGGAATTGCTTCTAGATTTAAAATCTTGAATACTGCTTTCTATTTTTCTCTAACTCCCTGTTTCTCTCTGTTACCCTTCTCCTTAATAATGGGAAACCCTACTTCTTTCCCTTTGGTAATAAGTTCCTGTTTTGAATAAGAGTAAAAAATTAATTTCCTGATGTAAAATATACATTTTTGCGACAGAGTCTTGCTCTATCATCCAGGCTGGAGTGCAGTGGCACAATCTTGGCTCATTGCAACCTCCACCTCCTGGGTTCAAGCAATTATCCTGCCTCAGCCTCCCAAGTAACTGGGATTACAGGCACACACCACCATGCCTGGCTGATTTTTGTATTTTTAGTAGAGACTGGGTTTCACCAGGTTGGCTGGGCTTGTCTGAAACTTCTGACCTTAAGTGATCTGCCCACCTCGGCCTCCCATAATGCTGGGATTATAGGCATGAGCCACTGCGCCCAGCAGAAATACATATTTTATCACACACAATGGGAAAAATCATTAAACATTCCTGCCAGTTAATTTAAATCACACTTTTCACTGCTTATTTATTTTAATCCCAGTATTTAAGCTATATCAAAAATAGTTTACTCAGTAAAAGATGCAAAAAAATTAATTGGGGAGGGGAAAACATAGACAAAGGAAAATATTGGAGACTGTTAGAGAGGCAGATTGACCTAAGCTGAGAAACACCTCCTCTTTTACTGTTTGCTTCATTCTTTCTTCATTTTAGCTCTCGTCCAATGAAACCTTAAATTTTCAAGCTGATTTTAAGCAGGATGTCTCCAATAAAATCAACTGTGGTTGAAGAGCAAATACGGATGACTCATGAGATTGATGTTTTCAAAAGTATGTTTATCACTGAGTGGAGATTTTTAACTCCAGTGCAATATCCCTTAGAAGGGTATTGAACAGTAACAATTGGGAATAAGGAGATGATTAAAGGAAGGTGCCTTGTCCTACTTTTCAATACTGATAAAAGCCCCAAAAAGTCTTAACTTGATCATAGCTATTTTATAGCCTATAAGGAGACATCTTTCCTCAGCTTTGCAAGTGCTTCATATACTACTGAGAGAAATCAGAATAATCTCATTCCTTAAGGAGAACGTGGTTTGGCTTAAAGAAAAAAGGTCAAAAAGTGCTTAAATTTTGAAGTTGTGTAGCTGTGAATATAAGAGCTTTTTTCCTTCAAAATTCTGTTGTAGTCATAGAGTACATGTAAAGTCATCTAGGTCATTAAAAATGGATTGTGGGTATAGCTGCCTCAAAAGACTCAAATACTGGAAGAGCCTTAGTTAAAGTAAACTCTGGTTTATTCACATTTGTATCTAAAACTAAAAATACTTGTAAAAAATGTTGTTTTTAACTTTTAGCCAAATCAAGTAAACCTAGAATTAACTATTGAAAATCTTGCAAGTATAATGTCTTGGTAGAAATATTGTTTTTTCCAAGATACCAAACCAGGTCATTATATAGTAGTAAAATTTAATGGATGATATAATTTTATTAAATAATCAATTTGACTTTACCTGATTACTAATTTTATTTTCTTAAATAAAATATATTTTAATAAGATATATTTGTTATTAAAAGAAGATACATTTTACTTGTTTTATTTGTATTTGTTTAAATAGTGTGCCATGACTATAGTATGATTAATTTTGCAAATCTGTATGATATGACTGGCCTTCCGTATTCTTAAGTACACTGGTCTACACAAGAGGTAATTGTGGAATTTTATTTATTTATTTCATTATACTTTAAATTGTAGAATTTTACAATGTTCCCAGAGGATGCCTAAGATTCAGTGGAACTTTATTCTTTCCAGTAAATATAAAAGAGAAAGTTGAGATTCTTTCTATTGTGGACAATAATTTCTGAAATTTCTGTTTTGGTTAATTTAATGTCAAGTAACAAAGGAATTAGTAAATATCTCATTAAATGTATGCTCTGAAATTGTTTATTTAGTATTGTTTCTAATACAATATTTCAGATGGAAAATGTGCCATATATTAAGAATTTTGCCAATTAAAGTTCTAATTACCCCAGGGCATATAGCCACCCTTGGCTTCCCTAAATATTTCTCTGGATATGTGAAGCTTCATCTAAAGCATAGATATTCCAATCAACTTGTTAACCAACTAATTTAAGATCCACACACTCTAACTGCAACTCCCCTCAAAGCCACACATTTCACACATAGCTTCTGCAGTTCTGGAAATCTGAGCCAGCACTTCTGATACTAAGAAAGCTTCATGGATTTTACCTTAGGTCATAAGAGGAAGCAAGTCATATGCTTGCTTGGGCACTGGTCTCTCATTTGGGATGGGTCTCTCATTTGCTGTGCCTTGGAAAACTTCTCAGGAGTCATGGGCTGACAAGTGAACTTTTTATAACTACTGGGTTCATAGCATTAAGGAATTACCTAATTTTTAGTTTTCTGAGCTAATATTGTCAAATATTTCTTAATTGTTGACCTTAATGAAACAAAAGTTCTAAGTCCCACTGTCATTTATTTCTGCTCACAACCAGGAAAACAAACCAAAGAAAAAATTGTATTTGGCATGACTAAATATTGTTCTAACTGAAGCTAAAAAAGATTCATTTTTGATTTTTAATATTCAAGTTTATATTATAAAAAGAGTTTCAGGTACTGTACATTTCATTTTATCACACAAGATTTATAAATATTAAGTGAATAAAAACATAGTTTTGTTATTGGTGACTCTTATGGTCTGAACTGTGTCATTCGAAAATTTATATGTTGAAGTCCTAATCTTCTGTACCTTAGAACGTGACTATTTTTGGATAGAGAGTCTTTAGAAAGGTAATTAGGTTAAATGAGGTCTTCTGGATGAGCTCTAACACCATATGCCTGGTGTGCTTATAAGAAGAGGAAATCTGGATGCACCAGGTACAGAGGGAAGATAATGTAAAGACAGAGGGAGAAAATTACCATCTACAAGTCAAGGACATAGGCTCCTCACAAGACACTAACCCTGGAAACACCCTGATGTTGAACTTCCAGCCTCCAAAATGTGAGAAAATAAATTTCTGTTGTTTAGGCCACCCGGCCTGTAGCATTTTGTTATGGCAGCCCTAGCAAACTAATACAGTGACTTTCAATGGATGCTCCAGAGAACCCCACGGTAGACCAGAAGATGAACTAAGTTCATGAGCAGAAACCCTGCTCCTAGCTCCTCTGGTCTCCAGCTGCATGCCCTGAGTCCAGTGGGCCTACCTGAGCTGGTGTTCACACTTGTAAACCAATGACATTTAATGGCTACCTCAGGTTGGCTTTAAAGATTGCATATAATAATGCAAGTAAAAGTACATATAATGGACAAAGTGTTGTCTAAAACTAATGAAACCTTAATATTCTTGAATCTGTTTAACCTACTCTAGTCATCATATGACATAACCAAAGACAATTTTGTCTTCATGCTTCTGTCATATTGCTTGGGTATTGCCGGGGGCAGCAGATTCTGTCTGTAAGTTCATAGTTAGAGCATCCATGGTTTTCTCTCCCCAAGGTAGTTTTTCACAATGCCCTCTCAAGACTGTTCTGTCTTTTTGGCAAAGCCTCCTCAGCTTCCTTTCTTTACTCACCACTTGCCTCCTTTGTGTCAGGGACTCCTTGAAAACTTCTTACCCAAGTAATGTTGAGGGTGGGGTGGGAGGCAGACCTAGGATGGATTAGGGCTAAACCTTGTTCACTGTAAGGAGTAGAGTCAACACCCTTATCATGAGACCCAAGGGATCAATTTAGGATAAATTGGCCAGAGTAGGAGACTAGCCAGCCACCCAGATTCGTCTTTGTCTAGAAATTCTAAAACACACCTATCATTATCCCTTCAGAAAAGTCAACAAAGCAGATCCGGTTTGATTTTTAACAATCTATTTTTCTGCTGCCTTAAAGATTAGGAACAAAAATATTGTCCCACTGCTAATCTCAGTCGGTGCATAGAAGGGCACCAAATAACTTGCCAGGTGTAGTTGAACTACTCTGATTTGGACCTTTTCCATTTTGCTAATATGAAAGTGGTCTTTCTTCTAGAAGCTATATGTGTTAAGGCCAACTCACTTTCACTAATAATAACATAAAAAATTAAGATATACCTTGTCTTCTAGTAAAACGTGGTTTTACAAAGACCTAATAGTACTTTTAAGTGTGAAGAATTGTGAAATCTCTTTTCTTTCTTTGTATTCATTTAGACTACTCCTCTAGAATCCCATGTAAACAACAGAGAAATAACAGCTGTACTGTGAATGGGAAAAAATCTTACTGTCTGACCCTAAAGATGTCAGCAACTTACTCTATCAAATCCCTAACCATCTGTCTCTGCCTTCTTATAATCAACTGGATTTATTCTAAAAGCATGGTGCACTTCAGGATATTTACTCTCGAATAATAGAAACAATAAAGAAGATCTTACTAGATGCAAGGCTCTAAATATTTTTCTACTATTTGTATTGCCATCACTATTTTTTAAGAAAAATATCAGACTTTGTTGATAATGGGATTTTTTTCTTGGTGTTGTTATACATACATACCTTTTATATGTTTTCAAAATATTCCTTAAGTTTCACTGTAATATTTTAGTACTCTAAAATAATTACAGAAATAATCATTATCACACTTATGACTTATTCTTTAATGCCGACATTGACTTTATAATGCATATAAAATAACCTTTCGTGTGATGTTTTTACTAATAGAAAATCCTTCTATCATCACGAATATTCTTCTTTCAGTTTTTCACTGCCACTCAGTCTCACTCATGCATTTATTGAACATGTTGTAATTGTTATTTGAAAGATTGTTAAAGTCTTTACAATTCTTAAGCTTTTTATTGGTGAAGGATAAATTTGAGAGTCTAATGGAAGCCATGAAACTACTCACTTTAGAAATGCACACAAATTTACATGAACTTCAGATTACAAACGCTTGCCCTTTATAATGTCACTGTCAACTATTCAGAGTGACAAGGGCCACCCTAGGTTTCTAAGAAGAGGTGTGATGACAATGCAATCAATTGCCCACAAGTAATTGTTTTAAGAAAAGACTTTGGAAATTAATGAAGTCAATCAAATAAACTCATTTGCTAAGCACCTAGAATTGTCTCATGTTTGTGAAATAATGAAGGAAATAAGCTAATGTAGTATTTAAAATGTTAAACACTTACAGAGAGAAAAGTCCTGCAATGTGCTCTGTAGTGATATATACATATATTCTAATGAAGTTCATTTTCTTGAACTAAGCGGGCATGTTCTTAAGGAGCAATATAAAAGTATAGAGATTAAGAACCAAGATGAGTTTTTTTTTTCTTCTTCTTTTTTTTGAGACAGAGTCTTGCTCTGTCTCCAGGCGCCAGGCTGGAGTGCAGTGGCACGACCTCAGCTCACTGCAATCTCCGCCTCCCAGGTTCAAGCAATTCTCCTGCCTCAGCCTCCCGGGTAGCTGGGACTACAGGTGTGCGCCACCATGTCCAGCTAATTTTTGTATTTTTTAGTAGAGATGGGGTTTCATCACGTTGGCCAGGATGGTTCAATCTTTTGACCTCGTGATCCACCCACCTTGGCCTCCCAAAGTGCTGGGATTACAGGTGTGAGCCACCTTGCCCGGCCCCAAGATGAGTTTTACAGTTTCCAAAGTGCAATGGGAGGTCATAGGAAACAGAGGGATGAACTGGGGTTGGGAATTTAGGAATACTCTTCTTTCATGGAATGGAGGGCATTCTCTAAAAATGCCTATTTGTTGAATGAAATACATTCTTTGCTATTTAAACTCTATTCATGAGACAGTGAAAGCCATTTCTAATTTTCAGGCCAAAGGTGATGCAATTGGACTTGGACTGTAAATTGAGCAACAGTTTGCTAATGCACTGAATAATGGAAAATTAGTGCCTAGAATACCAGTCAAGAGTGACAGCAAAAATCACAGATGAAGTAGAATAAAAACCTAGAACACAAAAAGGGAAAAAGGAATGAAAATAATAATTAAAAAAAAGATGCATCAAAGATAAGCAGTAGACTTGGGGACTGGTTGAATGTAAAGACAAAGGATGTGAGTTTATAAAAATGATTCAAGGCCAGGCATGCTGGCTCATGCCTGTAATCCCAGCACTTTGGAAGCTGAGGCGGGAGGATTTCTTTAGCCCAGGAGTTTAAGACCAGCCTGGGCAACACGGTAACCTCCCACCTCTACAAAAAGTACAAAAATTAGCCAGTTAGGGGCACACACCTGTTGTCCCAGCTACTCAGGAGACTGAGGTGGGAGGATCACTTGAGCCCACAAGGTCGAGGCTTCAATGAGCCATGTTTGCACATTTGCACTCCAGGCTGAGTCACAGAGTGACACGCTGTCTTGAAAACAAACAAGCAAATAAACAAATGATTCCATCATTTTGAACTTACACATCTATGAAAATATTTCTACACACTATCCAATTAGAGAAAATAGAAAGGGAAACATTATAATCTACATTATAAATAGGTTGATTCCTAAGAGATAGTAGCTCAGCTAGAACAGGTATTCTCAACGTGTGTGGACTTCATGGAATCTGCACAAGCCCTCAGAAATCATAGGCAACATTTTTTGTGAATTGCTGGGGAGGCCTAAATACAAAAGGTAAAACAATAAAATTTATAGAGAAAAACATAACTTCATGACCTTGATGTAGACAAAGATTTTCACATATGACATTAAAAGCACCATAAAAGAACTGAGGAATTGGATTGTATTAAAATTAATGGTCTTTCCATCAAAATATAACACTAAAAGACTGTAAAAGCAAGCCACTGAGAAACCAGAAGAAAACATTCACAACACATGCATCTAGAAAATCACCAAACTCCAAATTATATACAGAATTTCTGCAAATCAACAAGTAAAGGAAAAAAAAGTTGGTCGGGTGCAGGGGCTCCTGCCTGTAATCTCAGCACTTTGGGAAATGAGGTGGGTGGATCACTTGAGGCTGGGAACTTGAGACCAGCCTGGCCAACATGGTGAAACCCCCTAAATTAGCCAGGCGTGGTGGTGCACTACTGTAATCGCAGCTACTTAGGAGGCTGAGTCAGGAGAATCTCTTGAACCCAAAGAGGCAGAGTTTGAAGTGAGCTGAGATTGTGCCACTGCACTTCAGCCTGGACAACAGAGTGAGCCAGACTCCATCTAAAAAAAAAAAGGAAGAAAAAAAAAAAGAAAGAAAAAGAAAAACAAGTCAATAAAATTGGCCAAAAGTTGTGAACAGGGACTTTGCTAAGAGGATAACTAAATGCCCAATAAGTACATTAAAATGTCTCTCATTGGTCAGGAGTTCAAGACCAGCCTGACCAACATGGTAAAACCCCGTCTCTACTAAAAATACAAAAAAATTAGCAGGGTGTAGTGGCAGATGCCTGTAATCTCAGCTACTTGGGAGGCTGAGGCAGGAGAATCGCTTGAACCTAGGAGGCGGAGGTTGCAGTGAGCCAAGATCGTGCCACTGTGCTCCAGCCTGGGCGACAGGAGCAAAACTCTGTCTCAGGTGGGGAAAAAAAAAGTCTCTCATTATTTATCAAGAAAGGCAAAGTAAAACTACAATGAAATACCACTTCAAACCCACCAGAATTGCTACAAATTAAAAGAATGACAATATTAAGTATTAGTGAGTATATGGAATATTGGAACTCCCATTTATTGTTGGAGGGGGTGTAAGTTTGTATAACTACTCTGGAAAACTGTGTGGCAGGGTCTTCTAAAGTTAGTTGTAGACCTATCCTAAGGAACCAGCAATTCTATTCCTAGAAAAATACCTAGTAGAAAAGTAAACATATATCCATCAAAAAGCCACGTAAAGAATGGTTATAACAGCATTATTCATAAGTGCCAATAAACTAGAAGCAACCCAAATATCTATCAATGGGAGACTAGATGAATTGTATTCACTAAGTTTACGCAACTGAAAACTATAGAGCTATAAAAAGAACAAGCTGTTGATATATGGAATAACATGGATGAACTCACAGAAATAAAGTTGAGCAAAAGTAGCCAGACACAAGAGTACATATTTTCTGATTCTTTTTATAAGGAGTTTAAAATGGGCAAAACTAATCCATGCCTAGGTATAATCAGAAAATTGGTCTTCCTGGAGGTGTGGGAGATATGAATCTGGAAGGATAACAAAAGCTCCATATCTGGATCTGAGTGGCAGTTACTTCAGTGTCTACAGGTACACAAAGTAATCAAAATGTGCACTTAAGATGTATACAGTACACTTTATTGTGTATATATGATGCTTCAATGAAAAAGAAATTTTTGAAACACTACATCTGTCCTTAGCATACTTGACCTCTTGGTAACATTGAAACCAGTTAGCCAAACTGTTTTCAACACTTTTCCTGTCTTGTCTATTTTCATTCTTCTTGGCTGCTCCTTGTCAGTTCCCTTTACTGGGAATCTTAGTTCTCTAAGTATTGTAGTGCCTCAGAGCTCAATCTTGGGCCACTTTCTCTTCTCTATCTAAAATCTCTCCCTGTGTCAGTGGTTCTCAGCACTCATGAATGTGTCAGAATTAACATAAGAGTTTCTTTTTTAATGTTGATGTCCAACTAACACCCTAGGGCTTCTTATTCAAGTGATCAGGGTTGGGATCTAGCCATCCGTATTTAAAAGTTCCCCAGGGCAATCTAATACATAGTCAAAATTGATAGCTACTTCCCTAAGTGATTTTATCCCATTCCAAGGCTAGATACATACCATTTGTGTACTAATTACATTCACACTTGTTTCCAATACAAATGCTTCCTTAAACTCAATAGTCAAATGAAAAATATCTATTTCATATTTTTTCATCTATGGGTCAAAATATCCAAAATGGATTTCCTGACTTTCTACCTCCCACCCCATCTGCTCCTTCCTTAGGCTTCCCTGTGTAATTGACCATCCAATCCACCATCCACCAGTTGGTTAAAGTAAAAACCTATGAATATCTCTTGATTCTTCTTTTTTCTCTCACCCTGACCTCTCCTGAATCTAATGTTAATAAATTCTATCAGACTAACACCCAGAAGATACCTCGAATCAGCTCTTATTACCTTCTCCGCTTCCATTCTGATCAAAGCTTTATCATTTTTCAGCTGAAACATTGTAAAAGCTCTGTGATTCCTGTTTCCATTCTTTCCTTTCTTTCTTCATCTGTATACAGTCTCCAGGTTGATTAAAAACAACAACAACAACAACAACATGCAGCATATTACTACCCGGCTTCAAACCCTTCAGTGCATTCTATTTCCCTTAAAATGAAGTCAAACTCCTTATCATGAGCCTTATGATCTGGTCCTGGCTGATTTTCCAACATTGCCTTATACCACTCTCACACTCACTTCCTGTGCCTCGGCCATATCCTGGTCTCTTTTCTGTCCACTGAAGATGACAAGTCATTTCCCACTTCATGTCCTTTGAACTTGGCCTGGAATGCACTTCACTGGCTCTTCACAAGGCTGGTTCCTTCCTGTCATTTAGGTCTCAGTTGCTTCCTGAGAGAAGCCTTCCATGGCTACTTCATCCTAAGTGATGCACTCTGCTTATTCTCTTTCATATAACTCTGTTTCTTCACAGTGCTTTTCATGGTCTGTTTAAGACTTTTGTCCATTTGTTCATTGTTTGTCTCTCTGCAAAATGTAAGCTCCTACTGGACAGGAATCGATTTTGCCTTTCTAATAAGTATTTCTACCTTCTGAAACAGTGTTGAACATGAAATAGGCACTCAATAAAGATTTGCTTAACGAATGAATGAAGTCTTGAGAAATGAGTCCATTTATTCATTAAAAAAATTAAAAGTACCATTTACTGAATATCTACACTATGCCTTTTGCTAAGTATATTAGGAATTATCTCATTTAATTTTTAACAACAATAATCTGAGAGGTAGGGCAATGTTATCCCAATTTTATAAATGAAGAAAATGAGAGACTAAAGTTGATATAAATTCATACAGGAAGCAGGTGATTAAATTTGAGCTTAATCACTTTGACCCCAGAGCCCATGCTTTTGTGCCTATTCTATTCTTCTCCTGTCAGAAAAAATCGTAAAGAAATCTTCACAGTATATAAAGGGCAGCATCTGTCTATGAGCGGGTTGGGAGACTCTTGTGGATCTTGCTATGTTTCTTCAGTGAGGCCAAGATGAAACACTAGTGATAATACTATCTTATATTTATTTCCTGAGTTCTTTAAATTTTTCAAAGTATATGCTATTATATTATCTTCTTTGATCTCTACTCATGTGTTAATTTATTAATCCATCCACCCTTTCATTCGTTATATACAGTCTAGGTAGGAAACAGATAGCTTATATTTATAGTACAAAAAGTGTGAGAAGTGTGGTGTGGCTGAATACCTAGGAAAACCAGGGGAAGAATGAACTAACTCTATTGGACAATTCAGAGAAGTCTTCATCATGGAAGTGACATTTGAAGTGAAACTTGAATCTTGAATCTTGAGTAAAATGTACCAAGCAAGAAAAGTAAAAAGGTCATTAATGTATCAAACCTATCATGTAGTTGGGCAGATAGTGTTATTATTACTATGATGTATAGTATTACATTAATTACTATGATTATTACCATGATTTTATGTTATTATAGTATTATTACTATTACTATGATAGTGGTATTATTATAGTGTTTATTATTACTATCATTTATATACAGTTTATTACACAAGTAAGGCTTAAGTGAATACATGATTTGCCTAGAATCACCTAATACATGTCTCTATGGAGACAATCATTCCTCCTGCTCTTGACCTCTTATCATTACAGCCTAATTAAAGATGATTTCTAAGTTAGATTCATGTTTCCATTTGTCCTAATTAAGAGCCTCAAACACTGAATGCATCAAGGTGTTTGCTGATGTCTGTCCCACATATCTTGAAATTAAGGTGGTTTCAATGAAACAGTCTGTGAAAGACTTAAACTGTATTTTTTTCCAGCAGCTTATAAAAGCTTTTCTATTGTTGTTACCAAAATTTCTTATCATTGACACCAGAAAAAAGAAATAGTAATACTCTATTACATATGTGCTTTTTTCACATATATTTAAATATCCTTCTTCATGTTATACACACATTTAATTAATTACACTATTTTTTAAATCTCCATTAGATAGTTTACCACTGCAAAGCACACATTTGGTATGTCTATGCCAAGCAAATGGAAATTTAAAAAAAAGAAAGAGGGGTTGCAATCCTAGTCTCTGATAAAACAGAATTTAAACCAACAAAGATCAAAAAAGACAAAGAAGGGCATTGCATAATGGTAAAGGGATCAATACAACAAGAAGAGCTAACTATCCTAAATATATATGTACCCAATATAGGAGCACCCAGATTCATAAAGCAAGTTCTTAGAGACCTGCAAAGAGATTTAGACTCCCACACAATAATAGTGGAAAGACTTTAACACCTCACTGTCAATATTAGACAGATCAATGAGATAGAAAATTAACAAGGATATTCAGGACTTGAACTCAGCTCTGGACCAAGCAGACCTAATAGATATCTACAGAACTCTCCACCCCAAATCAACAGAATATAAATTCTTCTCAGCACCACATAGCACTTACTCTAAAATTGACCACATAATTGGAAGTAAAACACTCCTCAGCAAATGTAAAGGAAAAGAAATAATAAACAGTCTCTCTGACAACAGTGTGATAAAATTAGAACTCGGGATCAAGAAACTCACTCAAAACCGCACAACTACTTGGAAACTGAATGACCTACT
Source organism: Cacajao melanocephalus (assembly GCA_963573385.1). NCBI lineage: Eukaryota > Metazoa > Chordata > Mammalia > Primates > Pitheciidae > Cacajao > Cacajao melanocephalus. The sequence continues at coordinate 17,428 of CAUYLG010038291.1, forward strand.
CCTGAATGACTTCTGAATGATGAAATTAAGGCAAAAAATAAGTAAGTTCTTGGAAACCAATGAGAACAAAGACACAATGTACCAAAATCCCTGGGGCACAGATGAAACAGTGTTTAGAGATAAATTTATAGCACTAAATGCTCACAGGGGAAAGTGGGAAAGATCTAAAATCAACAACCTAACATCATAATTAAAATAACTAGAGAAGCAAGAGCAAACAAATTCAAAAGCTAGCAGAAGACAAGAAAGAACTAAGATCAGAGCAGAACTGAGAGACAGACACGAAAAACCCTTCAAAAAAATCAATGAATCCAGTAGGTGATTTTTTGAAAAGATCTACAAAATAGACCACTAGCCAGACTAATAAAGAAGAAAAGAGAGAAGCATCAAATAGACACAATAAAAAATGATAAAGGTGATATCACCACTAATCCCACAGAAATACAAACTACCATCAGAAAATACTATAAGCACCTCTATGCAAATAAACTTGAAAATCTAGAAGAAATGGGTAAATTCTCAGACACATATACCCTCTGAAGACTAAACTAGGAAGAAGTTGAATCCCTGAATAGATTAATAAAAAGTTCTGAAGTTGAGGCAGTAATTAATAGCCTACTCACCAAAAAAAGCCCAGGTCCAGACAGATTAACAGCTGAATTCTACCAGAAGTACAAAGAGGAGCTGGTATCATTTCTCCTGAAACTATTCCAAACAATAGAAAAAGAAGGAATCCTCCCTAATTCATTTTATGAGGCCAGCATCATCTCCAGATACCAAAACCGGGCAGAGACACAATAAAAAAAAAGAAAATTTCAGGCCAATATCCCTGATGAACATCGATGTGGAAATCCTTAATAAAATACTGGGAAACCAAATCCAGCAGCACATCAAAAAGCTTATCCCCTATGATCAAGTTGGCTTCATCCATGGGATACAAGGCTGGTTCAATATATGCAAATCAATAAATGTAATCCACCATATAAACAGAACCAATGACAAGAACCACATGATTATCTCAATAAATGCAGAAAAGGCCTTTGATAAAATTCAACACCACTTCATGCTAAAAGCACTCAATAAAGTAGGAATTGATGAGACATATCTCAAAATAATAAGAGCTATTTATGACAAACCCACAGCCAATATCATACTGAATGGGCAAAAGCTGTAAGCATTCCTTTTGAAAACCAGCACAAGACAAGGATGCCCTCTCTCATCACTCCGGTTCAACATGGTATTGGAATTTCTGGCCAGGAATATCAGGCAAATGAAAGAAATAAAGCATATTCCAATAGGAAGAGAGGAAGTCAAATTTTCTCTATTTGCAGATGGCATGATTGTATCTTTAGAAAGCCCATCATCTCAGCCCAAAACTCCTTAAGCTGATAAGAAACTTCAGCAAAGTCTCAGGATACAAAATCAATGTACAAAAATCACAAGCATTCCTATACACCAGTAATACACAAACAGAGAGCCAACTCATGAGTGAACTCCCATTCACATTACTGCAAAGAGAATAAAATACATAGGAATACAACTTACAAGGGCTGTGAAGGACCTCTTCAAGAACTACAAACCACTGCTCAAAGAAATAAGGGAGGACACAAACAAATGGAAAAACATTTCATGTTCATGGGTAGGAAGAATCAATATCATGAAAATAGCCATACTGCCCAAAGTAATATATAGATTCAATGCTATTCTTATCAAGCTACCATTGACTTTCTTCACAGAATTAGAAAAAAAACTACAAAAAAGAGCCTGTATAGTCAAGACAATCCTAAGCAAAAAGAACAAATCTGGAGGTATCACACTACCTGACTTCAAACTATACTACAAGTCTACAGTAACCAAAACAGCATGGTACTGTTACCAAAACAGAGATATAGAGCAAAGAAACAGAACAGAGGCCTCAGAAATAACACCACACATCTGCAACCATGTGATCACTGATAAACCTAACAAAAACAAGCAATGGGGAAACAATTCCCTATTTAATAAATGGTGTCGGGAAAACTGGCTAGCTATATGCAGAAAACTGGAGCCAGACCCATTCCTTACACCTTATACAAAAATTAACTCAAGATGGATTAAAGACTTAAATGTAAGATCTAAAATCATGAAAACCCTAGAAGTAAACCTAGGCAATACCATTCAGGACATAGGCATGGGCAAAGACGTCACAACTAAAACACCAAAAGCAATTGTAACAAGCACCAAAATTGACAGACAGGATCTAATTAAACCAAAGAGCTTCTACACAGCAAAAGGAACTATCACCAGAGTGAACAGGCAACATACAGAATGGGAGAAAAGTTTTTCATTCTATCCATTTGACAAAGGGCTAATATCCAGAATCTATAAGAAACTTAAACAACTTTACAAGAAAAAACAAACAATCCTGTCAAAAAGGGCGTGAAGGATATGAATAGACACCTCTCAAAAGAAGACACTTATGTGGCCAATAAAAATATGAAAAGAAGCTCATCTTCACTGGTCATTAAAGAAATGCAATCAAAACCACAATGAGATACCATCTCACTCCAGTTAGAATGGTGATCATTAAAAAGTCAGGAGACAACAGATGCTGGAGAGGATGTGGAACACTTTTACACTGTTGGTTGGAGGGTAAATTAGTTCAACTATTGTGGAAGACAGTGTGGCAATTCCTCAAGGATCTAGAACCAGAAGTACCATTTGACCCAGCAATTCCATTACTGGGTATATGCCCAAAGGACTATAAGTCATTCTAGTATAAAGACATATGGACACATATGTTTATCGTAGCACTATTCACTATAGCAAAGACTTGGAACCAACCCAAATGCCCATCAATGATAGACTGGATAAAGAAAATGTGGCACATACACAGCATGAAATACTATGCAACCATAAAAAACAATGAGATCATGTCCTTTGCAGGGACATGGATGAAGCTGGAAACCATCATTCTCAGCAAACTAACACAGAAACAGAAAATCAAACACCACATGTTCCCACTCATAAGAGCGAGTTGAACAATGAGAACACATGGACACAGGGAGGGGAACGTCACACACTGAGGCCTCTCGGAGGGTGGGAGAAGGGGAAGGGTAGCATTAGGAGAAATACCTAACATAGATGATGGATTGATGGGTGCAGCAAATCACCATGACATATGTATACTATGTAACAAATCTGTACATTCTGCACATGTATCCCAGAACTTAAAGTATAATAAAAAATAAATTAAATAAAATAAAGCAAAATTTTCTAAAAATTAATCATAAATAATTTTAGCAAATTAAAATATAATTCTATTTTTCTTTCACTATGAGCAACAGATGCTCATGATGGCTGTAAAGGATCAACTGTATTTAAAAATATAATTTAATATATTTTTAATTGCACAATTCATTTATAAACACATTCACATTGTTCAAACTCTAACCAATAGATATTTTTGTTTGCTTTTTTTCTAACTTTTATTCTAAGTTCAGGGGTACAAGTGCAGGTTTGTTACAAGGGTAAACCTGTGTCATGGAGGTTTGTTGTACAGATTGTTTCATTACCCAGGTATTAAGCCTAGATTTCTTATAAAGGAAAAGACACCACACGTATGTTCTTAAAGGTCAAGGGCCGGGTTTTGTATATTAGCTAGACCATTATCTGTAGGATTTGAGACCCTGGTCAAAGACCATAATAAAATATTAATCTTTGCTGAACACATTCACTTATCTAACCATCTAGTCAGAGTAGCTTATGCACTGCAATTTAAAGAATAACAGGTGGCCTTTTGTCATTTTATGCCTTTTTATCTGAGCCAAACTATATAATCATCTGCATTATACCCTTGGCTCAAAAACTTTTATATGTTTAGGCTATCAAGGATTATTTTTAATGTTTCCTAAATCATTTTAATCCTCAGAACTACTTTGGCCAATATTTGTGTTTGTTAAAAGTTAAAGGTGAGCACTCAATACTATGTGAAAATGAATGCAATATTTAATTTCTAGTTTTGTCCTGTTAACTTTAGATGATGCCCAGATATAAGTCTTTTTGGTAATGTGATCAATGGATGAGTAATCTGACCATTGTTGAAGGTTTTGTATATAAGAAGTCAATACAACATTAACCAAAATACTAACCATCCAGAGAAACATAATCTTATTTCTGAGGAAACTGTAAGTATAACTTCTGCTGAAGAAAACTGTAATTTGAATTATTATATTTATTTTTTCTTTAACTCAAGTGTTGCATTTTTTTTAAAAAGGCTTAGATATTTGTTGCAAATTCACCTCTATAAATTAATCTGTTTGAATTATGGCTTATACCTCTAGGATTTGATTTTTTTTCTTTTATTTTTTTGTATGGACATGAGATTCTTAATTATCGAATGACAAATTTGCTTATTATTGCAATTAGTACCTAATGTGAAAGTCTTGTAATTTCTTAATTATTGAATTACAAATTTGTTTATGAAGTTCCTAATGTGAAAGTCTAGTCTCTGTGATTCTTCTTTTTGAGAAGGAATAGACCAGTACTCTAGTGTCATATAATTGGCTGTATTAATATGCTGTGTTGAATATTTAGTATCATTCAAATCAACTGCTATTGAATTGATCATATTAATACTATTGTTAAACTTCATAGGTTACTAAAGCATTTATTTAAATTATAAATTTTTCAAAATAGAAGCCTAGAGCAAATTACATAAATCTCTCTGGGGATGATCTCCCTATAAAAGCTGGCCCAGGGTCATACTGAAGAAGTATTACAGTGGGAAAGAACATAGTCTTTTGAAACAGACTATCTAGTTCCAAATATGAGCTCCACTACTTTCTATATTTTGTTTGGATGAGTCCTCTTTTAGCCTTACCTTGCTTATCTGTAAAATGGATAATATAATGCTACCTATTTCATAGAGTTGCTATGAGAATTAAAGGAAATAATAATAACTATATTTAAACAATGTTTACAAGATGCCCAGCATGTTAAGAACTCTACTTTTGTTATCATAATGAATTCTTCTAACATAGAGAAATGTACTGTTACAGGCCTTATTTTATAGATAGGAAAACTGTCTTAACAAAGATAGTTCACTTCATGTATACCATGTTGAACACACAGTTCAGCATACAGTGGATCCTCTGTACATGTTAACTACCGGTATTTTCCTAGGACTTAGCAACAAGCATTTTAAGAAATTTATTCTGCCCTTGAACACCTTTGAGCCTGTTGGGATGTACTCCAATGCAAACAGTAGGTTAAGTGTCCTCACTTTACAATGGCAAATCACTTAATGGAGGCCTTGTGGGTTCCTGAAACGTTTGATGAAAGCCTCTGGTTTGAATGTTACAATACTGCTGGTTAGTTTTTATATACAGGGTTATCTCTGCCTAAAATATCATGGTAAAGACAAGGCTTAGTTAAAAACAGACTTTTAAGAGACACCCTTAAATCTAATTCTATACTAAACCAGTGGCCAAACTATGAGACCACAGGGTCAGATTTAGATCTTGAGAGTTCTGGTCTGGCTTTATTGTAAATCAGGAACTATGCTATGTGCTCTGCATGAATTACTATAAATGGGTTTTGTTGAAATATCAGCAACTCAGAAGTCACCACTTTTCAAAGAATTTCACTTGAATCCAAAGATCCAAATATTACAACTTCTTCACTGTATTCATGTCAAATATTTCTACGTATAACCTCCAAATATTGCTAACACACAGTTTCTCAATAAATATTTAATGAATAATTTATTTCTGACACACTAAAAATAAATTGATTTAAAACTGTCCTCTACATGGCTTCCCTTCAAATATTTGAGGACAACGTCACTTCTCCATTGAAGCTTTTTCACCAGCTTAATATCTGAAGATTCTCAAACTTACAGTTGGTGACTACAACATAGAAGGAAGTTCAAGAGTTGTAGGTCTAATATCAAATGTTGTCTATAAGGCCAAATGTGGTGGCTCATGTCTATAATCCCAGTGTTTGGGGAAGCCCAGGCAGGAAAATACCTTGAGGCCAGTTCGAGACCAGCCTAGGTAATGTAGGAACACCCAGTTTCTAAAAAAAAGAGAAAAAAAAATAGCTAGATGCACTCCTGTAGCCTCAGCTACTGTGGAAGTGGGGCCTGGGGTTGGGGGAATCACTTGGGACCAAGAACCAGGAGGTCAAAGTTGCAATGAGCTATGATCACGCTACCCTGGGTGACAGGTGAGATCTAGTTTCTCAAATATATATATATATATATATATATATATATATATTTACATATATGATATAGAAATATATTTATTTATATAAATATAATAATTTACATAAATATATTCCTATATCATATATGTATGTACTCCTGCCTGGGGGACAGAGTGAGACCTAGTTTCTCAAATATATATATATATTTATATATGATCAGTTTGAGAAACTAATCTTATGATATATATATATATAAATAAATGATATATATAAATAATATGATATATATAAATAAATATATATATCATAAGATCAGAACATTGGAGTCCTACAGAAATGATCTTTGGAAAAAGATAGTTATGAGCTGAAATTTCAGTCAAAATAAAAAAATTGGAAGGAGCATGAGTTTCATTCTAAGTTTATATGTATATGAAATTCCTAGTTATTGTACAAGAGAAAATGCTGACTAGTTGCCCCAAGAACCACATATTGACAAGCAAGGCTGATAAATTTTAAGATGGGTAAGACACTTTAACCTGGAACCTACTCAGCTTTTATGAGGGGTTAGATCTTGAAGCCTCATCAATTAGGCTATTTTCAAGCAACATCACACATCTACAACCATCTGATCTTTGACAAACCTGACAAAAACAAACAACGGGGAAAGGACTCCATGTTTAATAAATGGTATTGGGAAAACTGGCTAGCAATGTGCAGAAAGCAGAAACTGGACCCCTACCTGTCACTTA